>BLBF01000053.1:7223871-7248630 GCA_015471245.1 Laticauda colubrina
GTCACTCGATCGACCCCGGTCATCCCGATGCCCAATGGCGCGAACCACTCGATGCCCAGGAGGCTTGGTCTGTCTTGGTTGACTATGGTCAGCGGAAGCACTTTGATGTGGTTTTTGTAGGCAACTTGAAAATGTCCTTTGCCCATCACAGGGATTTGGTTTCCCTGATAGTCTTTGAGGGTTAGGTGCTGCTTCATCAAGTCTTTGGTCTTGATACCTGGGACTAACTGTTTAATTGTGTCCCAAGATACCATGGAGAGGAAGGACCCCGAGTCCACTTCCATTTTGCAGTGTTTTCCCTCGATTTCTACGACGATTTTAATTTTTCTTCCACTTTCCGTCTGGGAGCTTTGGATAATGACAGTTTGGTGTGTATTGGCTCGCTTTTCTTGTTGCCATTTTCTTTCGGCTCGACTTGGCTCGGCTCGTGTTGGGGAATTTCTGCGTCTCGTCGGGCTGTTAGGTTTTTTATTTCTGCAGACCTTCTCGATGTGCCCTCTTTTTCTGCAATGTCGGCAGATGGCATCGAGGAATCTGCATTCGGCTCGTGGGTGGTTTCCTCCGCAGCCAGCGCATTCCCGCCACTTTCTCCTTTCGCGCTCTTTCTTGTTTGTGAGCAAACGGTGGACCTCGTCGTCCTCCTCGCTTGATTCGTTTGTTTCGCCCGACTCTTCATAATGGGTCGTTGTGGCAGGATGCTTTTTCTCTTTGGTTGATGTTTCATCGCCGTGCGTGTTCATTTTCTTAAATGTTACTGCGGATTTTTTCGTAGCTTCAGCGGCTGTGGCTTCCGCAATGGCTTCGGTAACGGTGATGTTGGGCTTGTTGAGCATTTTACTCTGTGCGGTTGAGTCTCTCAGGCCCAACACCACGCGATCTCTCATTGCCTCGTCTATGTTTGAGAATTCACACTCACCCCCAATTTGTCTGAGTGCAGCGACGAAGTCGGCAACGGTTTCTCCCTCTCTCTGGTCTCTTCGGTAGAATTCATGTCGCTTTATTAAATTAGACACCATCGGGGCGTAGTGTGCTTTCAGGAGTCTCTGTAATTCTGTCCACGTGAATTGTTTAACGTCCTGAGGCTTGGCGAGGGCTTTAGCCATTTTAAAGACGGTTGTTCCGCAGTGCGCCAGGAACACGGCTCTCTTTCGTTGTTCGGAAATGCCTTCCATTTCGTTGCTCTCCAAGTACATTTGGAAGCGATCAGCATAGGAATCCCAATCCTCTTCGTTGGGATTGAAGGGTGCGGGCGGTGCGTTGTTTCCAGACATCTTAGTTGCAGTCTGGGCTTCTATCACCACGTGCAGGTTTTGTTCCGTTCAGGACGATCCCATCCTCGTTGCCAGTGTTTTGTTCGGAAAACACACGAGGTAGACCGGGTTCCAACAACAAGTACTTTTATTATTAACAGTTAGTAACGGAACACCGGCTGAAGCCGGGGCCAGCCCTTTTATACAGGCTGGCTTGCCTGCTTGCAGCCAATGGCAGCTATTTAGAATTGCCGCCTTTTTGGTATCACTTTGGATTGGTTCCTAGTGAACCAATCCACTGTTCTTTTCCTTAGCCAATCAGAATGGTAGGTTTGGAGTCATCCACTTTACATACAGAACACTTTTCATCTCTAGTAATTTTTCCCTAAATAGTTTGTATATTTCTGAAAATATTGGTATTTCCAGAGTTTGATGACATGGTTTGTTATGTGAATTTGGAATTATTTTAGTTATTTAAGGCACATCAGAGACTAAACAGTAGAAATTGAATGATTTGACTTATATTGTTGTCACTCTTTCAAGTAAGTGTTTGACGTCAAGAAAAGAACTTTAAGCTGGTGGCATTTCCTGTTTCCACTAAGAAATTTTTAAAGCAACTAAATCTGACTGAAAATTGAGATGATTATCACCCAGAGTATTTTTAAAAATGACATAGCTTATTAAGGAAATGACACATTGTAAACTGAGTAAAATCAGGTAGCAATTGTTTCCATACTCTTAAAATGCCCTTGCTGGGAGTCTTGAGAAGAAACAATCAGAGCCTCTTTTTTGAGAGTATAAGTAATGTTCTTTGGTATTGCTGATGTAAATATAGCCTTAAAAGATTAAGTACTTTTTTTCAGCAACATGGTGGAAAAGTCACACTAAAGATGTGAAAGTGATTTTCAAGGAAAATCTGAAATGCATAGAAATTACAAGAACAGATTTAAACATGTACATATTGGGGGGAGGGAAGAGGGGGTTAAGCAGTGAAACAAACATTGTAACACAATATTTTGTACACTTCTTGTATTCTAGTGTTCTCACCACAATGCAGAGAAAGAACTGAAGTTGCATCATGACATCATGATAAATGTTTTATGATTTTGCACCTCACACAGATACCACTTTGTTCATCAGTTATGTTATCCCATGAGCTTGATTATTAGAAAATAAATACTTTTTTACAGTTTAGATTAGGACAGCTGCTGCCTAATCTTCTGAAGCCTGTTACCTTTTAGATGTCTTAGAATCATATCTTTCAGGAGTGCCACTAACATGACCAAATAATTACAGGTTAATGAGGGGCAGACTATGAAATACAGCAACTAAATGAAGTAGTTTGCTAACAGTTTCAGTCTGGAAACCAAACTTCGGAGAATATACTGCAACAGCAAAGTTAACAGTCTCTATCAGAACAAATGTTTGATTAAATTTAAGCAAGAATGGCCCCCTTTTTATCATGTATCACATAACAAGGCAAACTCAAATACCCTTGAATACAGTTTTTAAGGGGAAAATAATGTATGTAAAGAGGAATTGAATCAATTTCAGTATTTATAAAAATTTTGATGCAATAATTGGTACCTTGGGAGACAATTTAGAATTACAGTTTCTTAATGTTTTCACTGATTTTTCTCTTTTTTAAATCTTTTTTTCATTTTTCCCCTTTTTTCCTTACACGATTGTTCAACTATTTTTGGAACAATGATAAATAGTGGGAATATCAATATTAATATCACATTTAGACATTTATAAAAATGTTCAGTTATTTCTTAAGATGATACAGTGAAACAATTCTATATAATTAATTAATGCATTAATGAAATAACGAATTTTAAATTGTATAATTATAAGTGCTGTTTGTTTATTCATTGATGCTTTATTTTTATCCATCATCTTTCTTTTTTTATATAGCTATCTTTCTTCTTTTATATAGCTATTTATTTTGTTACTTAAGTGTTCTAACAAATAGATTACTAATATAAAAAGAAAAAATACAACCAAATGGTAACCAGTATGACTGTAAAATTATTTCACAGAAGTTTTGAAAACAATTGGAATATTTATAAACTACTTGCACACCAGAAACCAGCTCAGAAAAAGGTGAGAAAAGAAAAGACCACAAGTTATCTGAGTGCTTGGACATAGGGGGACTGGTGGCAATGCTCATATATGTTAACTGACACTTAGCCATACCTAAGTGTGAATAGAAATGCAATATTTATTTTCTGTGTATAGATTTAAATAACCCTCTCCCTAATGAAAGTGACACAAGATTTGCATTATTCTTATTTCAGAAAATATTTAATTCACATGGGGAAGAAAAGTAAAAATAACTGTTTTCTAAATTAAATACGCTTGGTAGTACTCAATATTTAGTCAGAGAACTGACAACTGTTACTACAGATAGTCCTCAGCTTATAACTATTCAAAGCTACTATGGCCTTGTAAAGGGTATATTAGGTACATAGAGGGCTTTCAGCCATTGTAAAGTTGTTCTGCTCTCCTTGTGGTCACATGATCACATTTTGGACCCTTGGCAATCTGTGCACATTTACAACCAATTGACAAATATCTCACTATCGTGTGATTAACACTTGCAATTTTCTTTGCCGCCTTGCCAAGAAAGTCAATTGGGAAACAGCAGGGAAAGTTGTAAGTGAAAGAGAAAGAGGGAGGAGAAAACATTTCAGTGGGCTGCAGAACAGTGCTGAAATCCTAAAGATTTCAATTTCATTCCTGCAGCCCCATGAAGGAATTTCCATTCATGCACAGAGGAGCTGAAATCCTTCATCTGGATGCAGGAACATTTGAGAGCAAAAGGGACTGCCAGGAGGATTTAAGCTCTACATGGAACTAAAATCTTTCAGCAGGCAGGTCTTTCAATCTCTCTGCTTAATGACCTGGGAGGTTTAACATTTGCAACCAAAAGTACCCACACTGTGGTTATTGAACAAAACAGTCATATTGCATCTTGCTTAATAACCACTTCACTCAATGACTGAAATTCCAGTCCCAACTGGTTGTAAGTCAAGATCTGTATGGTATATGATGACCTTCCTTTTATCATTTTTAAAAGGTCTTTGTGGGAAAAGGAGGAAGAAGATATATATGAGACAGTGTTGCTGCTTCTGAATCCTGCTTCAATCCTGAAAAGACTTGGAGGAATGTTGAGAAAGATAGCCAGTTTTTATTTTAAAATGCATCCCTGTTAAAAGTTCATCAATTACTTTAGTGTCTTCAAATTCTGCATAGCTTGCTAATTGTCTTTCCTTTCCACCAGAGCAATTTCAGCATTGCCATACTGAATGTAGGTGCTCCAGCAGCAGGCATGAATGCAGCAGTCCGATCAGCTGTTCGTGTTGGGATTTGCCAGGGTCACACAATGTATGTGGTGAATGATGGTTTTGAAGGCTTAAGCAAAGGACAGGTAAGTTGTTCAATTAGGCAAATCTTTCTCCTGAATGTCTTCTTTCTCTGATATAAGAACAATTAGACATCAATATTCCTTTTGAACTTTATGAATTCTGAATGCACCATTTAGAGTTTTAAAATTTCAGTTTAAAGGATTTAAAAAAATACTGTTAATAATTCTCATGCAATATAATATTGATCTGCCACTGGTTTGTATGGCAGAAACCTGGTGGTGCTTGATTTATTTGAGGTTGATAGACCAAATCACAACAGACTTCATTATTTGCTCTTGCAGGTCAGAGAGCTATGCTGGCATGATGTTGGAGGGTGGTTGGGCCGTGGAGGATCCATGCTGGGGACCAAACGGTTAGTGCTGTCAAAACCAATCAAATTCTCCAAACAGTTAGAGGATATGCAAATTACATGGTCAGCCCTTGACCTTAAATAAATTCTATAACCTTTTCCTCCTCCATTGAATAATCTATCGCTATTTAATTTATTTTTGAGCTGTTCTTGTAATTTAAAACCTTATCTTACGCCTGCTTTTTTGGTGTGGAATTGAATTGTTTCATTATTTTGTTTTTCATACTTTCTCTTGTGGAGAAAAATGCTAATGCATCAATTGCTTCCATAAATACGTGCTTAATAACTGAAGAATCTCAGAACATAGCTTTTCCACATGCACATTCTTACTGGAAAAAAACTTTGTTTAAAACTTGCTTTATTATTGTTTTGCCAGAACACTTCCAAAGACATGCATGGAAAAGATTGCTGAAAATGTTCGGAAATTTAACATACAGGCCTTGCTGGTCATTGGAGGCTTTGAGGTACAGAGAAACTGGTTGAGTCATTTCAATATGAAATGAAGACTATCTCTTTTCACCTCACTTCACCCCAACAGTTTTTCTAAACAGACATATTTGCAGTGTGTGGATAGAATGTGTGCCTATAACTAAATGAACATTAGTGAAATAAGTATTCTACAGAGTCACTCTTACTTTTTTACCAACAACTGTAATTTTCTCAAATTTAATCTCTGCATAATATAAGCTCAGAATTCAAAACAAGTTCAATCAAAGTCAAAATCTTTCTTCCTCACTCCCTGCTGTGGCTTAGACTTACAATTTGTTCTCCCTTTTGCAGGCATATGAAGGAGTATTACAGTTGGTAGAGGCTCGTGGGCAGTATGATGAGCTTTGTATCATCATGTGTGTGATACCAGCTACCATCAGTAACAATGTTCCTGGCACTGATTTCAGCCTGGGATCTGATACAGCAGTCAATGCTGCCATGGAGGTAAGGCTGGGGTTATTGCAACTGTAAATTCCAGGGAATTAGGAATTAATAATTAATGGCAGATGAGTTGTGTAAATACTCTTACATCAATTCATTTCTTCTCTGAAAATGAGCAAAAAAAAGGAGAGGAACATGGCGTAATACTGAGACTCATAAATGTGATTCGTAGACATCCTGCCCAGACATTCATTTGATTATGAACTTTCAACAGATACATTATATTTTCAAGTATTTTCCTAAAAGTATATAAGCTAATTATAACTATATTCAGGAAGCCCGTTTCTCTCCCTGACTGCACAATTCAAAGTGCAGTTATTTGGAGTATTCCCATTCATAAATATTTCATCTCCAGTAAAACAACCATTTACTAATTGTTTAAGTAGCAAAAATGTTATAAAGTGCCTGACTGGCATGTTTCTATAATTCCTCTTTAAAGACAATTAGCTTAAGAACTATTCTATTTTATGATCATGAATAAATTTTTTATTGTGAGAAGTACTTCCATTGTAATTACTTTTGATCTTGAATTCTGACTCTTTTGTGAAAAAAGGGAAAAGATTAATCTACAGCTAATCATCGACTTATGACCACAATTGGGCCCAAAAATTTTGTTGACCGAGACAATTGTTAAGTGAGTTTCAGCCCATTTTATGACTTTTGCCACAATTGTTAAGTGAATCATTAACGTTAAATTAGTAACACAGTTAAGTGAATCTGGTTTCCCCATTGACCTTGCTTGTCAAGAAGGTCACAAAAGTTGATCATGTGTCCCTGGGACATTGCAACCATCATAAACATGAGTCAATTGCTAAGTATCTGATTTTTGATCATATGAGCATGGGGATACTGCAACTGTCATAGTGTGAAAAATGATCATAAGTCACTTTTTTTAGTGCCATTGTAACTTTAATTGCTTAATTATGAGTGGCCTGATTGCCATCTCAGAGACCTTTAAGTATTCTCAAATTACAGCCACTTTCTTTATACACAGTTTCAATCACAGTCTCGATAAGAGGAGGAAACGTTGGGTTAAAGAGGAAAGGAAGTTAAGTATTTCCTTATTCTTAGTATTTGCTGGATAACTGTAAGATGTTCTGACCCAGCTGGGTTTCCAGAAAGCAAACAGACAAACACAGTAACTCAAACTTTCTTTAATCTACAAATAAACTTCTTTGTAGATAAAAGATGGTTTGCAGCCAATTAATCCATTCAGAAAACCCTTGACAGTATTCTTCAGATAAGTCAGTATCTCTACACACAATGCTGGGTCCTTAGAGCTTAGAATGTTTTTGCCTTCTACAGAGCAAAAACCCTTTGAAACCAGGCTTATATTCCCTGGAGGGAGGGGCCGTTAATTTGCATTCTTACTCTGGAGTCACCTGTGCTGCTCTTCTATGAATCATCCTGCATTCCCCTCACTACTGCCGGCTAACCAAACATAAGAGAAGGTATCTTAAGAAAACAGATTTCAGGCATTGGGCCAAAGAATTCAGTCTCAGTGTTCAAAAGGCATGGCAGAACTGACACTAATAAGATAAGCTGGCAAGAAACATTTCTTTCGTTACACAATGGATTCTTCAGTGATGTTCACACAGTTTTTATAATATACCTACTGTGATTCTATGTCTCTCTATCTTTTTCTCTGCTCTCTGTATTCTCTTTGTAGAATACTGAATGATAGGCTTTGTTTTTCAAAACCCTGCATACAAGTAGCACTTGACTTAACAACCATAACTGTGACAAGAATTTCAATGACCATAAGTCATTATAGTCAAAAGTCAAGTTGGAACCAGTTTTATGAGTTTTACGATAGTCTTTACATTAGATGTGATAATCCTTGAGAATTGGAAACAAAACTGGTTAGATCAAGCTGCTCCCCCCCTCACATTTTCTGGGGATAGTGATGATAACTGATACCATCTATCTCAGTTTCTTCTGTTGAGTTTGGGAATGCTGTGCTGTGAACTAAGCCAGGTTTGCTCTTGTTAAGCAATTGTGTATCACTTTAGTTGCATGACTTGCAGCTTATAATCACAGTCACTGTTTAATGCCTTCCAGTACCTGAACATGTCATTCCCACCCCTTCATTTCTTGCCATTTAGAGCTGTGACCGCATCAAACAGTCTGCTTCAGGCACCAAACGGCGCGTCTTCATTGTGGAGACTATGGGGGGTTATTGTGGCTACTTGTCAACAGTGACTGGAATTGCAGTGGGAGCAGATGCTGCTTACATCTATGAAGACCCTTTCACCATTCATGACTTAAAGGTGTGCTACTAAAAAAAATGAAAAGTGATGAAAATTCATGAAAATGTTTCTGTATATTATGTAGATATAATTATGTGCAAATGTAGAATATCATTTTTTTGGTTGTTCTGCTTATGAACTATATGCTCGTTCCTTCCTTTGCGTGTTGCGATTCCCACTATTATGTACTTTCTGATGCTCAGCAGTACATATTTGGCAGTATAATGTGCATTTTCCGAATAAAATAAAACTGGGAATATAGGAAAATTAAATCTGTGCAAGATTTAAATGTTCTTGTTTTACACTTATTTCAACCATTCTCACAGTCAAAAGGAAAAGGTAAAAAAAAAATATGTCCCCAATCTGGTAATATTTCTCTGGATCTTGGAAATTGAAAAGTTGGGGAAAATAATTCCACAATGTGACTCCTACTGCAAAAGATTACCAATTGTACTGTATGAATAGTATGTATTGAGATATGTGTACAGTGACTCCAGATCTTAGCACCAGGCCCCTCCCATGAAATGGGTGCCAGCTATACAATGTTAATTGCATTCTATGAGAAGAAACAGGCTACTTAAATTTCTTCTCCAGTTTTTTAATGCCTTGCCTAAACTGACTGTTAAATGATTGCGTCTACCTCTATTTGTTGACACATACATGAAAATACTAATTTAGCATCAACGTGGCAACATGACCATTAAAATCTGTGATTAAAATCAATGGAATTTATATTATTTAAGCCTATGAGGCATTTTATATCCCAGATGATAGTTAAACATGGGTGAAACCATATTGATTTTTTGTGATTAGAGTTAGTAATTGTATAGAAAAACAAGATATGATCCACTGGTCAGTGCTTCTATCATTTAATTATTTCATCATTTGTTCTGAATTAGGGCCACGTAAAGCCTGAAAACATTGGATCTAGATTTATTTAGTTAAGAATTCCATAGTTTGCCAGTGTAGCTTATGTTCTTAGTGATAGATGAGGTTCCTGGATTCTCAGAACAAAAATACAAACAGGATCTGAGTTTCTTAAATTTCTCTTTAACTTTTTTGGCAGATCTATACTTGTAAAATAATTGTTGCACTGATAACTAGTCATTGTGTCCAACATGAACAAAGCATTTATCTTGTTCTATCTAATCTTGTTCTATGTAGCTCAGAAATGTTATTTCCTGCTCCTTTTGTCTAAATAACTTATTTTACTCTTATCAGCAAAAAATGTTCTAATAAAAACTATTGTAATTTTTATCTTGCCAGGCAAATGTTGAACATTTGACTGACAAAATGAAAACAGACATTCAGAGAGGTCTGGTACTCCGGTAAGTCATAGAAATATTTTAACAAGGACATGTTGTCCTTTGAATTGTCAAAGAAGATGCACATTCCTATTGCAATATGAAAGAGTGGGAACTTTGTACCTTTTTAAATGTATTGTTAAGTCAAGAGCTATTTGAAGGGAGTGAGTGCTGTGTAGAATGACTTCCTTTCTGTTGAATCATAACTGAACAATGATTCAACAGAACGGAAGTCATTGTAGCCTCTGAAGTGTTGTAGAGAAATTAATAATTTTCAAACCTGAGAAATTGGCTTTGATCAGTGGCATCTAGTAGGCTGCAGAGAAAAAAGAATTTCTCAAGTGCAAAAGCTAATGCAGATTGCATTGTTGAATATTCAGTGGATATTCAGGGGTGGGATTCTACCAGTTCACATCTATTTGCTAGAACCGGTTGTTAGAAGAAATTACTGGCCTTATCCTATAAGGAAGGCAGGAAGGAAACATTCTGGTGTTGCTGACAGAAACTGCCTCTCCGTTAACCCTTATTACATTCTTGCCAGGACTAGACTTCCTGTCTCAGGAATGTCTCTGGAGTTTTTTCCCCCTCCTTTGCTTGTGTGGAATGACCATTCAAAGTTACAATGGCACTGAAAAAAGTGACTTATGACCATTTTTCACATTTACAACTGTTGCAGCATCTCCACAGTCATGAGAGGCCAGGCAAGGAGAGGCGTGCCTCAATGTGAGTGATATTGAGTTGACCAGCCCAGCCAATAACATGACCACCAAGCCATGTCCACCCAGTCATATGACCAAGTCACACCCACCACCTAAGCCACGCCCAGAACCGGTTGTTAAAAATTTGAATCCCACCCCTGGTGGTTTGCTTTATTAATAATATACAAGTGGACCTAGCTTACCCCCTGCTTCATTCAGCAACTGTTTGAAGTTACAACATGTTCCGAAAAAATAACTGCAATTAACTTTGCCCACACACAATGGAAATACTAGCTGTTTGCCCTGTGTACTTTTCATGTGCATTTCCCATTCTTATTAATTATCCCAGTGTTGAGTCACTATTCCAAAGGGTGGAGGAATGGGGGAAAAATGAAAACTGTAGTAAAGTCATAAGCACAGTGTGGTCAGATGAATTTCCACTTAGCAACCACTTAATAACAGAGTTGCTAGTCCCAATTGTGGTTGCTAAATAAAGGCTCGCTGTTATCCCTCCCTTTCTGATATCCTGAAAATGTGTTGTATTAAAATTCCCCTCATATACTTGGTAAAAATAATGTTGTTTGCAGGCCAGTAAAGCTAAACAACATCAAATTGGAAGATGCCATTGGCCAGTTCCTCCCCAGTTCCTTGTATATTGTCGATGGAGTAATTTTTTTAAATAATGATTAGTTTTTTATATTTTGTGGTTCATAAGTGGCTCTTTCTAAAAGTCTTTGCCTTCCCTGACATTCATACAAATTTCAATTTAAAATATGGTAACATATATTACGTGTATATCCCAAGAGAAAAAGAAAAAGTTCAGCATAAAGCAATTAATAAAAAATACAAAAAACAAGCAATGAGATGAAAACTTACTTGTCTTCAGAAATTTAAGAATTAATATTTCTGCTGATGTTCCATGTATTCAGTATCATTTTCAAACAAAAGCCCTGCATTTTCTTGTTTAGGAATAGGGAAACATGTATCAGAGATCTTTCTTATGAATAAAAAAAAGCAGAAAGATTCATGGATACACTAAAAGAGCCAAATATACACTAAACTTGCTACAGTCAAGTTTAGTATTCAGAAGTTAACATCTTTAATTATTTTCTACATTGCCTTTTTTTGCAAGCTATACAATTGTACTTGCTTACATTGTTTTCCTTTTTTTTTTAGCAATGAGAAATGCCATGAACATTACACCACTGAGTTTCTGTACAACTTATACTCCTCAGAGGGGAAAGGAATATTTGATTGCAGAATCAATGTTTTAGGCCACCTGCAACAGGTATGTAGAGCCAAAATTCATGAGATTGCATTAGCATTTTGAGGAGGCATAGAGTAACTGATTTAAAATGTGTAGTGGAGGGAAGAACTGCAAACATTATTTGATAAAGAAGTCCTTATGTATTTACTAATGCTTATCTGCCATTCCAGTAAAAATAAATCCGAGAGGCTTACACTGATATTTACATTATAAGATGATGTTAGAAATGCAATATAACCCGTAGTTATTAAACATCTCTTGTTCCATCTGCAATTATCAAATGGAACCATCTACTCGAGGAGGAGGAGAACAACTGAAACTGTAACCCCCTCTCAGGCCTTACTGGGCAATCCAGAACGATACCATGATTCATGGCACTGAAGGCTACTGTGAGATCAAGCAGGATCAGGAGAGCCATACTCTCCTCATCCCAGGCCCACCAACAATTTATTAACATATTTGGTAAGAGTTTCCTCAGTTCAGGGATGTAGAATTAATCGATATTTCCCATCTTGCACCTGCCTACTCCTTGCTGCTTTTAACCATTTCCCATTTTTGTAGAATATATTTGCAAAAAGGCTTCTGGGTTAAATGGTTCCAGCCAACTACACATCAACTCAGCTTCTTCCTACAACAGGATTGGCATAGCTGTTTTTTTGGCTCTACTTTCACTTTCCTATCTCTAGGGAGGTGCTCCAACCCCCTTTGACCGCAACTATGGTACCAAGCTGGGTGTAAAAGCTGTTCTATGGATGTCAGAAAAGTTGAAGGATGTGTACCGCAAAGGTGGGTCATAATTATCATCTCAATTATAGAAGATATTGATGCCATTGCATCCTGTAACAACAGAAGATACTCAGAGCCTATTGGCAGAAGGAATATGCAATAAACAATATGCAACAAATAGCATGCTCTCAAGGGATTGCTTCTTAGTTTTTGTTTCTAATTAGAAAAGTAGCAGGGCACTGAAGGAGAACAATCAAATGGTTACTTAGTTTAGGGCAGGGGTAGGAAACTTAGCTCTTTTATCACTTATGGACTTCAACTCCCAGAATTCCTGAGTGAGCCATAAAAGGTTCCCCATCCCTGGCCTACTGGTTTTTCAGTTGTGGACTCCTACATTTCTGTATTTTAAACAGTCCCATTCAAGTCAAAAATTGATTTCCCCCACAACTGAAAAACCAGAGCCAAGTTTCCCTACCCCTGGTTTAGGGGATGTGCTGCTGTTATATTATGAGGCACCTTATCTGTGGTTGGTTGCTCTGATTCTCAGCGATCTACTTACTAAGAGAAATTTCCAGTGTCTTCCAATTAAGGGAATGAGGAACTTAATCAAATCTTGCATTCTATCATTTACAGTATTCTTCTATGAAGTCGACTTGAAGTATATCCAAATTTATGGCATATATAGTTTGATATATTTCAACATTTACAGTTTCTTGCTTTGTCCTTACAGCCTATTTCTACCCATCAGTTCTGTTTTGTATAGTGCTAATCACCTTGAAAACTATTTTGTGGAAATACTTGCTCTCAAACAAAGCTATTGATTTATCATTCTTATCAGAATGATTTATCATGAAGCTGGTTTTGAATGGGTAAATCATATAATTATTTTCCTTGACATTAGTGCAATGGTT
The DNA here is from genome assembly GCA_015471245.1 of Laticauda colubrina. Classification (NCBI taxonomy): domain Eukaryota; kingdom Metazoa; phylum Chordata; class Lepidosauria; order Squamata; family Elapidae; genus Laticauda; species Laticauda colubrina. The sequence continues at coordinate 7,236,987 of BLBF01000053.1, forward strand.
TAGGAAACTTTCAATCATTTGGTAATTGTTGCAATATCCAGAATTACATATCCAGATACCTCATGTAAAACTAAGGTATTTATGCGATGAGATTATTTTCTTGCATTACAAGTAAAAATATTCTGTTTCTCTAGGCCGAGTATTTGCCAATTCTGCAGAATCTGCTTGTGTCATTGGCCTACGTAGGAAGACTGTGTCCTTTAGTCCTGTGACAGAGCTTAAAAAGGTCACAGATTTTGAGTAAGTATATTGGTGGAGTATTAGCAAAATTCTATTGAAGGATCACTGATATGTTTGAAAGTATGGCATATAGAATGTCAGATAATTTGTTCATTCATTGGTCAATTAGTTGGATTTTCTTTCTGTCTGCTGATATAGAATGTCAGATAATTTGTTCATTCATTGGTCAATTAGTTGGATTTTCTTTCTGTCTGCTGATGTAGACATGATACATTATTCCATTTAAATATCTTCTCAGAATCATACTACATATATTGAATCTAAAAGTGAGTTGTGGTACTTCTTGACTATTATATATTTTCTCTTGAGCCTGAGGGAATGTACAGGTGTAACTGGTAGCTATGCCCATGACTTAGATATTCTGAGATTGTTTGTTAGAGAGGCATGGCATGCCTATATTTAGAGCTACTTTGTACCTATGCCAGACTGGTATTCATTCATAGTTTGTTTTTCTGCAGACACAGGCTTCCTAAGGAGCAGTGGTGGCTGAATTTACGCCTTATGCTGAAGATGCTGGCCCACTACCAGATCAGTCTAACTGAATATGTGTCTGGAAAGATGGAGCACGTCACTCGGCGTACACTCAGCATTGAGAAGGGATTCTAGCTAGTCTTCCCTTAGCCATGTCTCTGATCAATTCTATGTAGTTCTCTCCCTTTCTGGCCTTCTCATGCCTTTCAAGTGTGAAGCTGATTCCACTGTGAGCCAACAAGAGTGAGGCCAGAAGACAGCCTGCCTTTGTTGCAGAATTATTCCATGCCCCCACAGATTCTTTCTTGCTCACTGAGGAGCATGGATGGGTTCACTTATCCTTCCTCAGGCCTCTTTGTTGCCCCTTGAAGTAGAGGGTGTAATACCGGACAGAATATGTTCCTATTTAACAGGGTTTTTAAAACATTCCTACACTACTTAGAAGAATTATGTACTGCTTACCAATGGAGAGTGTGCTACCTTTAGAATCTTATTGTCCTGGTGCCATGAAGAATGCAAATTTTCAGAAATTTTCTCCTTCCTGTAATTTGGAGAAAAGAGTTTCCCAAAATGTCTCCTTGGGAACATTCACTAAAACAACCAAGAATTCCTGTTGCCATCACTATTGACAAACAGCAAAGATCTTTCTTGGCAGAAGGAACTTGCTTGCAATAGAGCAGCAAGCAGTAATAGAGGTCTTTCTTCCCATCCCTCCTTCAAGGTAGTTCATGCTGACCTGGAAGGGTAGCATTTCTGAGTGCTCAGTGGGAGTTGTTGGTATGCCATCATTTTCCTTAGAATACCTTTCTTCATTCTGTCTGGCTCATGTGTTTAATTCACTATCCTGGCTGGTCTGTGATGATGGCACAGCTCTTGACTGTGTTGTGTCTACCTTTCTGGTGCATTTCTGTGAATCCAGTGCCCTATATTGCCTGTTTGTCCATGGTATTGCTTTCTGTCCTGTAGAGAAATTAAAACACGTACTGAATTAACTGTGTATATGCTCAAATTGTTTTTTGTTGGAGACTGGCCTCAGATCTGCAAGTTGTAATATGCTAACCAGTTTTTAAATCCATACATGATTGTATTCATACATGATTGTTCACTGAAATATCCTTGCTAAGTAGCGTTGAGTAAAAGACAGAAGGCAGGATAACTTATAGCTATATAAGTTAGTGTACAACTATATACATTTTCATATTAAGAAGAGACATTAGAATTTAAGATGCTGCCTTTGTTCAAAATTCAATTATTTAATTTAATTGGAAATTGTCTGCATTTCTGTTATTTTAAAATTGGTGTTTTCCATTACTGCACTCTGATCCTTCTAGTTGAAAATGAAAAGTATGCCCAGGCTGTGACATATGTTAATATGACACTGGCATGCACTAACATAACCTCTTACATCTCAAATCATCTTCAGTAAGATAGGTGCCAATCCTCATGATATACATACCTGATTGTTAGGTGTAAAACTTTGTTACATGGAGAATTAAGAAATTATGAGAATTTGAATTAAAGTGTAGTGGATTTGGGAAAGGGGGCAAAGGGGAAAGAGAGAATATACTTGAGACTATAGTGCACCTCTTAGGGACATGGGTATAAAGAATAGAGCAGAATTTCTGTGAAGATTACAGCAAAGTTGTTGGGCAAGCTAATATTGAAGCACTTTTCTTACCATGTTAAAAAAAAGCTGGTTGGTTCAGTTGCTCATGCTATAGCAAATAAAGACAGCTTCACTAAACAACTAATAAAGAGTTCATGTCAAAAGTTAACAATTTTCTTCAGTTGATTTACAAATAAATCAATAAGATCATCATGAAAAGCACTGAGGTTAGTAAAGAGATCCACATTGAGACAGTTCCAGTTTGGAAAATTCAGCTCAGCTGCTTTGAGGGTTTTTACTGCTTATCTATACAAGTGCTATCCTTGTTTTTTTGGGGGGGAGGGGAATTATCATTGTTTATTCAGGCTTGCATTCATGAAGATAGTCTAGGAACTTGAACACCATAATTTCTTTAATTAGAAAAAAATCACTGCATAGTTCAAGAGACTTCTTTGCTAGGCAACGAGCCAGCTGAATTAAGATAGATTTCTTTGCTGGTGTTGTGTAAGAATAAGTAGCTCAAGACAAGGAAAGAATGTGCTGTGATAAAACAGCAAAACATCATAAATTTTCCAGCATTCTTGGTAGGTTAAACACATTGGCAAAACTGCCTTTAGCAGTTTTAGGACACAATGTGTGGAATACAAACCTCTCATGTTCTGGGATTTCCTGTTTGCAAGACTCGGCGACGGCAGGAATCTGCGATCGTGCGCGGTTGCGTTCGCCACTGGAGTGCCCCGAGCCAACCAGCTTCGGGGCTATAGCTACCCCATAGAGGTAGCTGAAGACAGGAGACCTAGCAGGGGTCAGGGGGAGTCGCACCCCCCTCCTCAGCTGGCTTAACTCCCTTTTCCGAAAGCGGTAGAGCAGCGGTCAGAAATGGCCGCCACAAAGAAGCTTTCATCCGGAAAAGAACGTGCGGGAGGAAGCTGAGAAGTGAAAATTTTGGCTGACCGGGATGGGAAGCAACATCCAAGATATCCTGGAATTTAAATTTTGGAAAAAGATACATCACTCCCTAAGAAGATCTGGAAGCAGCGAATGAAAGTGAAAAGGGAAAGTTTGTTTTTTCTCACTCTCCTTCCTTACGGTGACAGCAGATGAATGAGAAATTGGAAAAACCCGCTTTGGCATCAGCAGGTAATCAAACTGGACAATTAAAGCCAAGGGGACAATAAAAATTTCTGAACACTGGAAAAAAACTTTTTTTTTATGCTGTAAGTGGGAAGGGAGAGGATAAGAATTAAAATTAAGATTTGGCTGGAGGAGATTGCTTGGAATTTAAAAGACTAGAACAAAATCATAACAAGACTTCTAAAAGATACATTTTAAATGGAACTTTGTAACTGAATTACAACCCCAGGAAGAGAAAGTGAAAAAAAGAAAGTGTTAAATGAAATAGACTGTGTGTATTTGGATTGCTTGGTGACTTTGGGACTTTTGGAAATTCTTATTTGAATGATTAAAATCATTTGGGTTGTTTAAAAATTTTTTTACAATGGCATTACTTGTGGATGAACTGAAAATGGAATTTATAAAATATAAAGAAGAAGAACAAGAAGGGAAGGGCTCTTTTGGCTCCGTTTTTCATTTTTTAGAAATGGCGATTTCTACGTATGAGAAACTACAAGAACAAGAAGATTGGGATGAAGAAGAAGCCATCTTTAATGAACAAGCAATTTTATCTGCGGAAGAAAGGGGAAAGGGGAGAAAGAGAATGGAGAATTTTAAGACTTAAAAAAACAACCAAAAAAGGGAAAAATAAAGTGAAAAGTGGACACAACGTCAGAAAGCAACAAAAAAGAGGAATACAGAAGAGGGTGGAGATTAAGAGACAAGGGGGTAAAAAGGGTAGAGTGGAGAAGCAAGGGAGGAAAGAAGGGAAGAGAAGCTACAAAGGTTTGAAACAAGATGTAAAGAAACAGGATTTATTTAGAGATAATGGGTAAAAATATAACTGAAAAAGAGATTCTGCAAAGGTACATAAGACTGTATTGTATTTGTATTTGAAATAATGTTAGAAAATTGGAACATCATGATTATAAAATGGGATAAAATATTTAATGTAATTTAGCGAATTTTTTTTTTTGAATAAAATAAATGAAATGAAATATGAGAGAATTGAACTAAAAAGGAATGGGAACATTGTCATTACATAATATTTTAAAATATAAGTGAAATGGGGGGGGAAGTAACTGAGCAAAATCTATAAGTGCTCCCATAGAAGCATGATACTTACTTGGAAAGGAGTGTGTAAAATGTTTAAGACTTAAATGAATATCAATTTTAACGATATAATTTCAATTACTATTGTTTTAATTATGCATTTTTAAAAAATTTCCTATTTTAAAATATTGAGTGTAGCTTTAGTGTACTACGCAGAATCCGAATGAAAATTATGTATTATTTTAATACATAATTTTCATTCGGATTCTGCGTAGTACACTAAGTGTTAAACTTAGGGGAAAGATATAAAGGCGTCATACTCCAATTAGTGATTACAGAAGAAATTGTGTTAATGAGAAAAGATAATAGCTGAAACAGGACAGACAAAGGATATAAGTATAATGATTTAAACTGAGATTAAATAAATAAAATAGAATTAAGAGAGTGAAAAGAGGGGAGAAGCTATATAGAAAATGTAAAATGGTAAATAAGACATGGAATGCTATGTAAAAGTAAGCATGAACTTGAATTTATGTCTGTACAAAAAGATGTATCCTGGGATCAAACTGCTTTCCAAAAAGATGTTTTATGTTCTTTATGTTTTGTTTTGTTTGTATAAGTTTGTTTTTTAAAAATTAATAAAATTCTTTCAAAAAAAAAAAAACCCTCATGTTCTGAAACAACCTGAGTTTTCTGCTGTTCATGCTGCCATCTATCAATACACTGTTTCTGTCATACACCCTGTTCCTATTCATTTTATTACGCTATTTTTTCCAATATAGCCATTGTTATCTTCTATATAATGCATAGGAAAGAAATTGATTTTCATATGTGTGGTAACATTGGCGCAGAAATGTTGTTTTAGCAGAAGCAAGAAATCCCATGTTACAAATGGGAACCTGCTGCAAACCAAGCTGGTTACAACCAGATAATCCTATCCATACTGAGATAAATGCTGATCTGGATCAGTGTTCCATAATCGGCAAAAAGGTATGCAATTTTTAAGCACAAGTCATTAGACAAACAATGATCATATGATGGAAGGAAATTTTCACCTATTTGATAGCATAGTGGTGTTCCTGCACTAGAAGTAGCTTGACAGACTAGAGAGGCTAAAGGACCCAATGTCTCAAATAATACTGCACTGGATTTTGTTCAGCAGTCTGATGCTGCTTCCTTATATAATCACATTGATATTGTAGCCTCCTCCCCTCCATGAAGCCTTTATTTTTTAGAAGGCTTTAGAAGACTTCATGGATTGAAGGAAATCTTCAGATTGGTAAAATGTAAATGTAATGTAAGTGGAATTATATTGCAAGTTATACTTTTTTCATAAATTTCAAGCTACTTAACAGAGGTGGAATGATGATAGCAAAGACTTGGCTTCAAGCTTTTAATTTAAACAATCAATGATTTTCGTTTTATGAATTTTAACTTTTTATGAAATTCTGGTTCTGAGGCCAGGATTGTCAAACGCGAATGGAGGAGGAACAGGAAGACATGACAATATGAAGCTTAGACTTGCTCCAATATTGGGATATTAGGGAAGGCCACCAGACTAACCAAGTCAGATGTAACACAGGTTTGGTCTGACAAAGGCATGAGTAAACAAGTCTAGGCATGATTTTTCCAGCAGGAAGGCATAGCAAGAGATGAAGTACATCCTCTTTCAAATGATAAGAATTTTTTGTCTACAGACGTAATCTATACGTGCTTATTGTGATCTCTGCTGCCAGCCATTGTGGAAAGTGGAATAATTGTAAAATGTAGGCACATAAATTGTAGATGAAAAAATTATTGTAGAACATGATTCTAAGTAGACAAAACACAAGATGTGCTTGGTTTTTTTCTGTACAAAATCCTCCATTCTCACGGAAAGTCCAACAACACACAAAAGATGCTAGTAGGACTGGTGAAATAAATTTTGCCGATCCATAAACAGTTCCTTTGATGTGCTATCGATCCTCATGAAGTTCCTTTTTCTGCAAGGCTTGGAGTTTGTTTCCAACTGTTTGATGGACGACTTCTAAACCCTCTGAATCCAGCTCTTCTAGAAGTAACATGATGGCACTGAGGATATTCTGTTAAGGTGACAAAAAACAAAAATCAGAGCAGATCATAAAATTAATTATTGTGCAGAAACAGTCTAGTCCTATTATTACTATGGGTAGTCCTCGACGTATGACCACAATTGAGCCTAAAATTTCTGTTCCTAAAGTGAAGTGAGTTTTTCCCCATTCTGTGGTCATTCTTGCCATAGTTGTTAAGTGAATCACTGCAATTGTTAAGTTAGTAACATGGTTGCTAAGTGAATATGGCTTCCCAATTGATTAGCTTGTCAGGAGGTCGCAAAAATTGATCATATGACTCTGGGACACTGCAACTGTCATAAATATGAACCAGATGCTAAGAATGTTGATCATGTGACCAGGAGGATGCTGGAACAGTCATATGAAAAACAGTTCATAAATCACTTTTTTCAGTACTGTTGCAACTTACAACTATTCATTTAGAGACTGTTCAAAATCAAGGATTACCTGTACTTCATTGTTTTTCTTCAATCTGTTCTCACATATTCAAGCAAATTATTCTATGAATAGAATTGAATTTCACAGAAGATAGATTTATTAACAGCACAATACAATTGGAACTGTGGCAAAGGAAAGTAAACAAGGTACCGACAGTAACAGGGTGCAATTCAAAAAAAAATCTTGAGTATCACTTGAACACCATTGTTGACATCATCACCATCAGTCAATTGCAAAGGGGAAGTTTACTTGGAACGTCTTACATCCTGCAATGATAATTTTAACACCATCAAATAACAACTCTATCTCATGTCTTTGGGAAGGACTCAATAGGTAGATAAAAATGCCAAAACCAGTCTAAACATCTGTCTGACTGCAATCACCCATAATGATGATAACTTGATGTATATGACGGTGAAGATTTTGTCAATGTCGATGGTATTCCTGTGGTGCTCCAGATGCTTTGAGATTGTACCCAAGACACTCTATTACAACAGATACGATCTTTGCTTTCTTTTGTCACAATAATTCTACCTGTATTTGCAGGTCCTTGTATTTTGTTATTTCTTGCAGTCCTTTCTCTTCTATTTGGCTGCCTCAGGTATTGCAAAATTCACTATCCATATTTTTTTTACTTTCTTTTTGACAATTGTTAAATCTGGGGTGTTATGTGGCAGGTACTTGTCTGTCCCAAAGCACTTTAGTTCCTTCATTTTCTATTACTTCTTCAAAGTTCCCACCAGTTCTTGCTTGTAGGCAACTGGTGTTTCTTGTAGATATTCCAATGCACTATTGTTGCTACTTTGTCATACCATTGTTTGTAATGAGTTGTCTTGTAACAGCTAACTAGATGGTCACTGTTACTTCAGCTTCTTTACATTTGTTTTCTGTTGCTCTCTTTTCAATTTTTTCACTGTAACAATACAGCTAAGCTAAGCTGATTATTACCTGGGTTTTATACAATTGTTCAGTGTAAGACAAATACATCATATGATCCAAAATACACAGAACTACAGATTTGGGGCATGTTGAAGACTCTTATACTTACCCATTTTGTCTGGCTACCACCTACTTCCTTGGTTGAAAATGTATCTTTTGGAGCAACAGGCTTCATACCAAGCTGCTCACGAATTTTACTGTACAGGAGGAACATAAATAAAAAAATGACTTTAATGCAAGGTTCTATTAATAAGTAACCTGTAAAGCACTATATTTAATGAGGGACATATAGTTGCACCAAAATTACATGTTTCTGCATACTTAAAAATCATGGAATCCCTTCTCATATTCCAATTTATTGGTTTACAAAAGTGAGAAATTGTTTTTTACTCCAGATTGAACCACATGTTGGACTAAGAATTCTTTATAAATTAAGTCCAGAAAATAAATGCTAACAACAAATAACAGAGCTCGCCTCACTTTGTCTCCTCAAGTTCAGTGCTGAAGTTCATGGGTTCATTTTCTGTTGTACATTCTGTCGTGCTGGACTCAGTGTTAGAGTATTGGCAGCAGCTGTCTACATCTGTTTTAACTGGGGGTGTTGTTATCTCTTCTCCTTCTACTACTGCATGTGACAGTTCTTCCTCTGTCACCACTATACAAATCAAACAAAAGCCAGAGGGAGCAGTATTACTTATTTATTCTTACACTGTTTATAATCCATCCAGAGGTGGTATTTAGCAGGTTCTGAACAGTTCTGGAGAACTGATAGCGGAAATTTTGAGTAGTTCAGAGAACAGGCAAATCCCACCTCTGACTAGAGATGTTACAGTATCCTTCCCCTACCACAACCCACCAAGCCACGTCCACAGAACCGGTTGTAAAAAAATTTGAATCCCACCACTGAACCCATCCCAGAGGATCTCAAGTTTACAGCAATAACATTAAAAAAAAAGTATTCCAAGCAGATTCGTTATAGTAATAGCACTTATATATTACCTCATAATGTTTTAAAGCACTCTCTTGAGCCCCCTCAGGATCAACTCCAGGCTGTAGGCAGAGTTAGCCTGCATTATTGCACTTTAACTACTGCATCATCAGGGCTCTTCATATTAAATTGAAGCCTATAGTATGTTTGATATAGTCAATATATACAAGAAGGCTCCTTTGATTATAAAACCTTTCGCTATATATTATTCTTCCAACATAGTTAATTTTGTGAATTGATAACTGTAGAAATAAAACGGCTTTTTTATATTTGAATCTTAAGAATACCGTATATACTCGCATATAAGCCGACTTTAGAATGCTTTTTTTTTCCCCCAAATTTGGGGGTCAGCTTATACGCGCATAAATCTGATTTGCTGGAGCAGCGACTTAGCGTGGCGGCTTCGCGCGATGAGTCTTGGCTCTCATCTCATCAGCTAAGTCGCTGCAAAGGTCCATGCGAGGGCTGCAAAGGGCCAGGCGAGGGCTGCAGCAGCGACTTAGCGTGGCGACTTTCTCCAACGACTTAGCGTGGCGGCTTCGCACGATGAGTGTCTTGGCTCTCATCACGCGAAGCCGCCACGCCAAGTCGCTGCTCCAGCAAGTCGCTGAAGCAAGTCGCCATGCTAAGTCGCTGCTGCAGCCCTCGCATGGACCTTTGCAGCCCTCGCCTGGACCTTTGCAGCCCTCGCATGGACCTTTGCAGCCCTTCTCCCTGGATGGACGATGAGCCGAAACTTTTGCCCTGCCGACTTTTCCCTCTGTATTTTTCCCTCTATATGAGTTTTTGCAAAATTCCTCATTTTGGGGCAGTTTTTTAGGGGTCGGCTTATATGCGAGATCGGCTTATATGCAAGTATATATGGTATATTAAAGAATGCATTTATCAAAAATACTTTTCTATTAATAAACGGATACCAAATCTTATAAAACTAGAGAAGGAATAAAGTATGAGAAGCCAGAATTTGTTGCCACTTAAAAAAAAAAAATTCTGAAGTTTAAATATGCATTTCAACAGCAAATATTTATTTACACAAGGAAAGAATACCATGGGCTTAATTGTAAGCTATTTGAAATAACATTAATACTCTTAGCTCCATATAATGTGAGCTCCATGGAGTTCATTTTGTCCGAGTCCAAAACTCCCCCACAGGAAAGACTGAAAAAAAATTAGCCTAATTTTCTCTGAGGGCTACAGATGGTATGCTGGGGAGGACTGCATACTGCTCAAAGGTTGCCAACCAGGGTATTCAAGGGATATCTAATTGTTCTTGGCAAGAAGTTGTTTTCATATGAAACAATACTTAATACCCTCCCATCATTAGTTAAAGAATAATATTAATATTAAATAATATTAATATTAAAGAAATATTAATTCAAAGTAAAATCTCATTTTGCTACACAATTCTTAAGCATCTCACACACTACCACCAAGAAATGTGCTGCTATACACACTCTTATTGTCCAGCTTGTGAAGACTAGGAAGATTACGCAGAACTGTCATTCTGTAGCGGTGGAGATCAGAGCCACAGCAAGGATTCTCAGACATCCAGAGGATTCTCAGGCGGGGCAGTTTTTTCAAATGGAACAGTTCATGGAGGCTTGAGATACAGTTTCTCCTGAGGTAAAGCTCAGTTAGCTTCTCGCACTGGTTAAAAGGTTCCAGACTGTAGATATTATTTGCACTAGAGAAGAAAACAAGGCCAGCATTAACAACTACAATTCTTTGCGCAACATAAAATCCTGGGTCAGCTGGATAAACATGTGTTTATGCCCTTTCTTATGATTCTATAGAACATCTGAAAACATGAACAATAAGAGGACAAAGAAAAATAGCTGTAGATCATTACATTTATCTATAGATAAATAGAAAATAAAAATAGCTATAGATCATTATCCATTATATTTTCAACATTTTGAAACCAGAATTATACCATTGGACTGCACACACTGATATTCAAAATTACTCATTTCCTAAGAGAGTACAAGTCTTGAGTGCTATTATTACTAAACCTAGATGTAGAGATTGGCTCAGTAACTAAAATGTATTGAATAAAAAGAAAGTAAAAGAAGATAAGTCTGGATCCAAGTACAGAGCTATGATAATATGCACTTATGAAGTACAGAGAGATCAAGGGTCAAAAATAAATTCCTGACACGATACGTACATACACACATAGACAACAAATATGAAAAGAGATAAACAGGGTGTTCAAGAATTATTTGAATGATGGATTGTTAATTTGTTAATGAAATGAAAAAGAACTTTACTGTCATTGTACAAGTACAACAAAACTGTGGATGCACACCAGCAACTGTTCGCAATACAACAAAACCAAAGCACTTTAAAATGAAGATAAGAAAATGAAGATCTATTTTACTTGTGATCTGGTGTTATTAAATAAAAGTAACAATAATATAAAGCATAGAAAAGAGGGTACAGTACAGGTGGAGGAGTAGGTTAAGCATATAATGTAGAAATATGAGACTACACAGGCATGATCCAAAAATGAAATAACACCACTACATGAATTTTACTGAACAATTATATATAGAAAGAAGTTTGAAATTTTTGCTAAACTTAGAAATACAAGACAAATTCCTTGTGTGTCGAATCACGCTCGGCCAATAAAGAATTCTATTCTATTCTATTCTATTCTATTCTATTCTATTCTATTCTATTCTATTCTATTCTATTCTATTCTAT
>BLBF01000053.1:7248640-7267901 GCA_015471245.1 Laticauda colubrina
ATTCTATTCTATTCTATTCTATTCTATTCTATTCTATTCTATTCTATAAGACACAATGATTAAAAGTGCACAATGCCTGAATGCTTAAGAGGTAGTAAGGACTTCTTTTCAGGTTCCATGTTGAAAGAAAAACCACTGATTTTCCTTGACTTTTATTTAATCAACCACCATTCTAACACATACCTGAATGTAACCACCTCAACGTTAGGAAGCTCATGGCAGATTGATATCTAGATGATTAAAAAGAAAAGAAAACAAAATATTAACAAAAATTCCATGTTGCAAGGAAAAGGAACAAATATATGCAATTGATTAATTAGAAATACTGTATTTAAGCATCTGTAACAGAAGCTCCATATTACAATAGATTCTTATGTCAATTGAAACCAAAATGCACTGAATCCAAATATCTAAAGAGATCAGTTGAATTTATAGTTTTTCTATTTCAAAGAAACCTACATTATTACTGGGTGCTATTTTCCAGAATTTCAAGAATAGTATTCCTTATACAACGTTTCTCAACCTTGGTAACTTTAAGATGAGTGGATTTCAACTCCTAGAATTCTCCAATCAGCTGGGGAAGGTTGAGGTCTCCTGGGAATTTAAGTCAACGCATCTTAAAGCTGCTAAGGTTAAGAAACTGCTTGGAATATAAAAGCAGATTTTTTAAAAAAACCTTGATATGCTAGGTCTTGAACCCGTTCCAAACATACATTATGACTTGTGCTTTCCTGAATGACAGTTCAGATATACAGTGCAACTGAAAGTCTGTTGAAACACTCTGTCAATCAAGCAAGGTAAATTGGTGATATAACATCTCCAAATGATGAGTCAGTCCCCTATCACTGGCACTTTCAGCATGAGGTACTTGTAGCTAAAAATGGCTCAAAATTATACTACTGCCAGCTTCTCATCTCTCTAATATGTACTTTTCCAAAGAGAAAGAGGCAAAGAACCAATTGAGTCTTTGCTTTTTCTCTGGATTTAGTATCTTTTGATTTCACTCAAGTCAGAAAATAGCTAACAACCATACACAATCCCCTACTGGGAACGGATTATGGGAGAGAACCAATACACCAACTATTATTTTTATTTCTTACATATTAGAAACTTAGAAATCGTACTTACATCTGAAATACGGCTTCCCCTAAAAAAGAAGAACATATTTAAAAGACATGTATAAAATAGTATATTAATTAAAGCGATATTCACACTATGGAAAGCCATACATGAAATAACAATTAGAACCCCGTATAAATGCCCTTTGTACTTGTAGTGAGCAGGCCTACTTATGATTTGCTGTATACCTTTTGCTGACTTCTCTGCAATATGCCTATGCTTGTATGTGCACAGATACTACTCCATGCAAATTTCCTTTGAAATTTCCAATTCTGTGAAAGAATTCCTAACTATGTGCAAATCAAACTATCCGTAACCATACTGTAGCTAGGCCGACAAGTATGTGCATGATAATGGGAGAGAGCAATTCTAATATTTCATGGGGAACCCTACATTTCTGGAAAGACGTTAAACAGAAACAGGACCTACAGACAACAGTGCTGTAATCACAGCAGAGCAGTCACTCATCTTTGTCCCCAGGAAATCTATAATTTGAATGAATGAAAGCAGAAGTCTCTATTCTGACTGATTTTATAATGTATGTAACAATTTGGAATGTAAGACAAAACAAAACAGACAGGTGCAGATAAGTGAAGGGTATTTTTGGATGATAACTTCAGAATATTTTTGGAAGTGAAAGAACTGCTCTTGTTGAGAAAAAGAAGGAAAAGAAAAATACAGAGAGATATAGTAATAAGACATGTATGTTCTCTAATTTCAAAAAGAAAAGTATGTAAATTTAAAATAAAACCATCAAGAAGAAGCCAAAAAAGTCTCATAAACAGTCTGCAGGCATCAGTAAGATAATTAGGACAAAAATACGACTTCAAGTAGCCTTTTCCAGAACAGTAAAAACTTTGTTTCATCACAAATATGCAACCATGGAACTCAGAGAGGAACAGCTGAGTGACGATCAAGCATAATAGCTTATATTAATCAGCCTGTATTTGGCTAAGTTCTGAATATATTTAGGGCTGTTCCATCATACAGTACTAGGAAGGTCCAGGTGACCTCAGGATAATGTAACTTTACTCATTTGGAAAACAGATAGATGAACCCAAGGTAATTTTTTTGGCCACAGCTCCTCCCTGGATGGACCAAAGTCAAGTTTTGGTATCTTTTTTTTTATGCCACACACTTGAGAAGTGGTGAAGGAAAACAGGCTATGAAATGAAAGGTAGAAAAGAGAGGGAGAGAAAAAAAAAAGAATGACCAGATAATGAAGTGTGGTTTTTTTTAATCCTGCAAAACACAAGATAAAGACACTGAATTGGGATATAATACCCATTTCAATGACAAATAATCAATATTTTTACATCGTGGCTTTAATCGTTACTGGGAAGAATTCTTTCGTTTTTCAGCCACTCTGGATTGAGAAATCAGAAAAGAGTCCACAACGATTTCAGGAATTCACTTTTTGCTGGACAAAGCCTTTATCATAATTGCGCAAGGCACACTTTTCTCACCACTAGGCCTTTCGGTAGACAATCTCGACTTTTCGGTGCCCGTTGCGAAGACAACGGAGCAAACAATATTTGCTGAAACTACAGCGACCAGCATCCCAAGCGCCACGGCCAAGGGCGAGGAATGCCGGAACCTGCAGTTAATATAAAAAGCCACCTCCTCCTCACCAGCAATTGAGCTTGCGGACTCCCGCGAGGCTCGTAGCTTTCGCTCGAGACAGAACCGCCTTACGAGTCAATTTCATGGTCCCCGCACCACCCTCGGACTTCTCGGGCCTCTTGGCGAAGGTTGGCTTGGGAACTTCCGACGCGTTTCCCACGACGACTCCAGGCGCAGGCGCCATCATCTCCATCCCACTCCCAGCGGAGAGTGGCAACCAAGGGGCGGGACTGAACCGTCGAACTCCCCTCCCCTCGTCGTGGCCACGCCCTTTAACGACGGCCCACAAGCCTGAGCAACCGCGGCAGGGGCGGCGTCAGTTGTCAGCGATCCCCGGAGTTGAACCGGCCAAGCGGGAGGGTTTGTTTTCCGTTGCAGTCGTGGGCTTCACGGAAGGTTTGTCCGCTGAACTGTTGCCCGTGACAGCTTCCCACCTTACTTGGGTGTTATTTGTGTTTCATGATAATTGTGAAGCTAACGGACTGAAGCAAAAACATATGGACTGCACAACTCGACAAAGGGCAAAGCAATAGACGCAATCCACACAGACTTCTGTGAAGCCTTTGATTCAGTGGTACGTGACAAACTACTCCTAAAACTAAAATCTTATGGTATCTCTGGACACCTGCATAACTGGATAGAAGCATTCCTCTCAAATGGACAACAAATGGTCAAAATTGGGAGCATCCCATCAAATTCTGTACCTGTCACAACAGTGGTGTCCCCCAAGGCAGTGTTCTTGGACCAGCTCTCTTCATACTCTACAGGTGAAACTTGAAAAAATTAGAATTTCGTGCAAAAATTCATTTGTTTCAGTAATGCAACTTAAAAGGTGAACCTAATATATGAGATACATGCAAAGCAAGATAGTTCAAGCCGTGATTTGTCATAATTGAGATGATTATGGATTACAGCTCATGAAAACCCCAAATCCACAATCTCAGAAAATTAGAATATTGTGAAAAGGTTCAATATTTGAGGCTCAAAGTGTCCCACTCTAATCAGCTAATTAAGCCATAATACCTGCAAAGGGTTCCTGAGCCTTGAAATGGTCTCTCAGTCTGGTTCAGTAGGAATCCCAATGATGGGATTCCTGACAGTTGTGCAGAAAACCATCATTGACACCCTCCCTAAGGAGGGAAAGCCTCAAAAGGTAATTGTAAATGAAGTTGGATGCTCCCAAAGTGCTGTATCAAAGCACATGAATAGAAAGTTATGTGGAAGGGAAAAGCATGGAAGAAAAAGGTGCACAAGCAGCTGGGATGACTGCAGCCTGGAGAGGATGGTCAGGAAAAGGCCATTCAGAAGTGTTGGGGACTTTCACAGGGAGTGGACTGAGGCTGGAGTCAGTGCATCAAGAGCCACTACACACAGATGGATCCTGGACATGGGCTTCAAATGTCGTATTCCTCTTGTCAAGCCGCTCTTGAACAACAAACAACATCAGAAGCTTCTTACCTGGTCTAATGAGAAACAGACCTGGTCTATTGCTCAGTGGTCCAAAGTCCTCTTTTCTGATGAGAGCAACTTTTGCATCTCATTTGGAAACCAAGGACCCAGAGTCTGGAGGAAGAATGGAGAGGCACACGCTGCAAGATGCTTGAAGTCCACTGTAAAGTTTCCACAGTCTGTGTTGATTTGGGGAGCTATGTCATCTGCTGGTGTTGGTCCACTGTGCTTCATTAAGTCCAGGGTCAACGCAGCCAGGAGATTTTGGAGCACTTCATGCTTCCTTCCACAGATGAGCTTTATGGGGATGTTGACTTCATTTTCCAGCAGGACTTGGCACCTGCCCACACTGCCAAAAGCACCAAAACCTGGTTCAATGACCGTGGGATTATTGTGCTTGATTGGCCAGCAAACTCACCTGATCTGCCAAGAGAAAGATGAAAGACATGAAACTGAACAATGCAGAAGAGCTGAAGGCCGCTATTGAAGCATCCTGGTCTTCCATAACACCTCAGCAGTGCCACAGGCTGATAGCTTCCATGCCAGGCCGCATTGAGGCAGTAATTGCTGCAAAAGTGACCCAGACCAAGTACTGAGTACATCTGCATGCTTTATACTTTTCAGAGGTCCAATATTGTTCTATGTGCAATCCTTGTTTTATTGATTGCATGTAATATTCTAATTTTCTGAGGTTGTGGATTTGGGGTTTTCATGAGCTGTAAACCATAATCACCTCAATTATGACAAATCACAGCTTGAACTATCTTGCTTTGCATGTAATGAGTCTAATCTCATATATTAGGTTCACCTTTTACTTTGCATTACTGAAATAAATGAACTTTTGCACGACATTCTAATTTTTCGGGTTTCACCTGTACCGTCTGAAGTTTCCTTTTTCTTCTTACATGTGGATGTAGGAAGACAGATGTAAACAGATTACTTCAATATCAGGACCACTTTTACTTGTAATTCCAAGTTATAGTATGGCATGGGGTCTGAATCAAAGCTTAAAAGAACTTTATGTAGTTACTAAGAAAAAACATTCTGATAGCTTGTATTTGTTGTAAACGATCAGAATTATTGTACTCCATTCTTTTAGAACAATGCATGAAATGAAATTTTGGAATTCTTGATCTTGTGTATATTTTAATTCAGTGTGTGTGGTTCTTTTAGTGAGAAACACTGTAAGCAGATGTTATTACTGTATCTGCTCCTGTTGATCAGCTTTTATTTTCCCCCACTCTAGAACCAAATGATGAAAGTGGAGCCAATTTGGATGCTTCTAAAATGTGGCGGGAAGACAGAGAACAGTTCAACAAAATAGCCAAACAAATTGTCCAGAAATCACTTGATCTTTAAAAACAGTAGAGAAAGTCCAGAAATATTTTACAAGAAGAGTTCTCCACTCTATTCATTGCAGAATACCTTATGCAATATCCTACCTGTCAATGAATACTTCAGCTTCAACCATAGGAATACAAGAGCACACAATAAATACAAACTCATGGTTAACGGCACCAAACTTGATTGCAGGAAATATAACTTCAGCAACAGAGTGGTCAATGTCTGGAATACTTGACTCTGGTTTCTTCCCCAAACCCCAAAAACTTTAACCTTAGACTGTCTACTGTTGAGCTCGCCCCTTTCCTAAGAGGTCTGTAGGGGGCTTGCATAAGCGCACCATCGTGCCTACCATCCCTGTCCTATTGTTTCTTTTATTTTTATATGTATCCATGTATTCATAACTATGTTTATACTTATATCTATTATCTTGTAAGCAATTGACAAAATAAAATAAATAAACTGTTCACAAACCATGTTTGTCTCCTGTCCTTCGGAGTGGGATTGATCAACGTTTATGGGTGGAATTCACACTTTTTTGTTCCTTGAAATGCTTGCTTTTTTCCATACTATTCAGCGTTTTCTCCCTACATTAAAAACTAGCGTATGATTTCTCCCATTTGTATTTCATCTTCTTAACACTTACGTTGTAGTCTGGGCCAAAGAAATCAGAAGAACGTCTGCTTGCAGCGTTGAATTGGTGGAAACATAAATAGCAAAAAAAATATGGATCCTCATACATAAATAAGTTAAGTAGAGGTCTTTCACAGGGATGAACTGCCCAACAACTAATAGATTATATGCATCATCAAGTTATTTCTGATCCCTAGCTGGCTTCATGGATTTTCTTCAAGACTCTCCATAGTACCCTTAACCTGTTCTTTCATATCTCCCAATAGTGCACTGAGTGTAACTAACAGCCCATCCACCTTGTTGCTTGCTATCCTCTTCTACTTTTCCCAGCATCGGAGTCTTTTTTCAATGAACTGAATCTTCACATAAATGTGTTCAAAGTAGGATAATTTGACAATGGTCATTTGTGCCTTGAGTGAGAACTCTAGATTGGGTTGTTGGATGATCAGTCAGTTTGTTTTCTTGGCTGTTCACAGTATACTCAGAGGCAGAGGTGGTATTCAGCAGGTTCTGACCAGTTCTGAAGAACCGGGAGCGGAAAATTTAAATAGTTCGGAGAACTGGCAAACACCACCTCTGACTGGACATTTTACAGTATCCTTCCCCTGCCATGCCCACCAAGCCATGGCCACAGAACCGGTAGTAAAAAAAAAATTTAAACCTACCACTGCTCAGAGGTCTACTTTTGGGGGTATCCTTTGGCTTTTTCAATTAACCAGCATGCATCGGCAGTAATGTCTCATGTTTTTCGGACTTTTTTAAAGCCAGCTTGAGCATCTCTCATTTTCCATCTAGGGCTCTCATCTTATTTGGATGATTGTGAGCATCATTTTGCTGCCCTGTGAAATTAAGGATATTGTACAATAGTTTACACACTCTCTTAAGACCCCTTTTTTTCAGTGGAATGCATCTTGACCTCTTCCAATTGATTGGCCACTGTACTGTTCCCCAGATTATCTTGGTTAGAACCTTGGCTGATTTTTCTTCTGTTGCTCACAGTATTTCAGTGGATGTTCCATCAATTCCTGTTGCTTTCCGACTTGGTAATAATTGGAGTACTGATCAAACACTTGTAGTACGAGAGATTCTTGTAAGTAAACAATATCTTGTAAAGTATCTTAGATGTTGATATATATATTATAGTGTTTCAACATACTAGTTCCATCTCCCTTTGATCTCCTTTAAAGCTGTTACTGTCTGTCAGCTGACATCTTTTAGCAAACCAATTTGTGATTGGAAACTCCTGAGTTCAAGGATCTTTTGAAAGTCTGAACTTGTTTTTCCATGTTGTTTCTTTGTTTTTATTTTCAATGTTTTTATACAGGTGATGTTGTAATACTGGTTCTTGTCTCTTCTGTTAGCTCTCTAAAACTCTTTGCTAAGGTCCTTTCTAAGATTTTTGTCTTTCTTGGCTTTGACTTCTCTTCGCAATTTTCATGATTTGTTCTGACATCCAATTTTCTTCTCTTTTTTCATTTAATGCAGTCTTTTTATATTCATCCTTAACTCATTCTTTAAGTTCTTTCCCTAATTCCTTTAATTCTCTATCAATGAGTTCAGAACTTCAAAGTGAGTCTTTATGTTCTCCTTGAGCATGTGTTCAGAATCATATTTTGAAAACTTATGGCTTTCTTATTCTTAACTTAACTTGGGGCTTGAAGATCAGCAGTTACTGATCTGCTCCACAATCAGCACCTGGCCATGTCTTTGATGCTATAATTGAGCTCCTCATCCTTTTATCAATAATATAGTCAGTTTGATTTACATATGCTCCACCTGGTAATATCTAAGAATAGAGACATCCTTTTGATTGTTTGGAGGCAGTGTTAGGTATGAAAAAATCATTGGAGTGACAGAAATTGATAAATTGTTCTCTTTTGCTTTCTTAAGCCATACAATCCAACCTCTCCTCTTTCATGTTTCTAACTTTGAAAGAGGGCAATAGGGAAGGGGTTTCTCCCTCTGCTGCATGTCTTTACCCTTGCTTCCTTTACTTCCACGCATACTAGAGACACTGGGCCCGAGAGCACCCCATCACTGTCACACCCAGGCCCAGGGTCTGAAGGTTGGCTACATACAGCTGCTGCTCTCAGGGAGGTCAAGAAAGAAAAATAGAAAGTAAAAGATCTGGGTAGAGAGTGGGGAAAGCTAGGCAGTAAAGCATGAATAGCTTGGCTATAGGCTTTGAAGTTATGGATAGAGGCTGATAGAATGGTGATTTTAGAATTAAAATAAGAAACAAGGTGTGCTGTACAGCTCAAGATTGATCTTCACTAACTGCTGGATTTTTATCCAAATTCCTTTTTATTTGAAGGCAGCATGTTTTATCAATCAGAGATAAGCAATGAAAGTTTAAAAGTGAAAGGCAGTAAAACCTCCCAAGAAAATCAAAAGGAGCCAGGAGCTGGTTGCGCTTGCAACAGCAATAGATAAGAAAATGAGTTGGCTTAACTATAGTAACTGTGTGAAAGGGTCCTAGTGAACAACCACTTAAGAATGAGTCAGGACTGTCCTGCAGCTGCAACTGCTAATGGCGTATTTTGGCTGTTTTGGCCCACCCACCTGCCCGGGGTCTTACCTGACCTTTATTTCCTGCTTTTTCAACCTCAGCTGCCATGCAAGGCACAGCTGCGGTTGAAAAAGCAGGAAAAAAGTACTTTTTCAAACGCTGCTTCCCTGCACACAGCGCTGCTCAACTCTCCAGGCAGCAAGCTGACGAAGTTTTACATGCGTGCGCAGCGTGCTCATAAATACCGAACCGGTAGTTAACCCTGTTGGATCCCACCCCTGTTTATTTATGACACAGTTATAATATTTGTTTAGGCAAACAGATTTAAGATAACAAAATCAAACAGTCTGACAAATACGACAATCTTTGTCAACTCTAGTGGATAGGGGGAGGGGTAGCTGAGAATGCCAACAAGGTTAGTCTTAAAGGAGCAATCTGTCTTTCTGCTTTTTATCCTGAGTCATTCTCTAAATATTTTTCAAACTGGTTTGTCCTTTTTATACAGAAGAAGCTAAACAGTCATCCTATGTACTTTATTAGTCTATTTTTGAAATGTATTAAATACCAATGGAATGCAATTTATTAAATACCAATTTAATAGTGGTTGAAAAAGGAGAAAACTTTGAGAATGCATTCTAAATATGGGATTAAATGTTATACCAGAACATGTTATGTGCAAATCTTTTCCTGAGCATCTTTTTAAATATTTAAGACATCATCTTATTTTATTCCTTCTGAAAGAAACTACATTTGAACAACTTTAAACAATTTGAATTTAACCACCTTTTTCATTATGTTCAATCAAAGAACAAAAGATAATCTGCTTTCTCTGTAAATTAAGGCAAACAAGAGTTATTTGCTATTTAGCCTAGGAAACTCAATTCACTTGATCTATCCATCACAGGCTTCTGTGAATGACTAAGAGCAGCTTCTACAGTGTGATTTGCTGGCAAAGTGCAGCCTCCTGGATTGCTGCCTCCTCCTCCTCTGAACTGCAGTCACTTCAGAAAAGCTCCTGTAGACTTCTGGCATTATTCAGCAATAAGGTAATGAGTTTACAGCATGAAACAAAAGTGTGTCCTTCACAGCTGACTGGCAAGGAATATGTGAGTAAAATTGGGATTGGAAGGATGCTGTTGGACAAATATATACAGCCATCTGGGTTGTTTTCTGTTCCGTATTCTAAGATAGTGCCCTGAAGCATCAAAAGCTGGGATGTATGTCTCAGCCAGTCTAGTATAAATCTGAGCCTTGCTGATCTGACAGTGCAAAATTGCTTAGTAAGTGTTCTTTCTATATTGAGATAATTCTGCATTGCAAGGTCAAAAGAAATCCTTGTCACATTTTAAACAAAGCTTGCTGAGTACATTGCATATGCAGGTGGATCTATGAGCACATGCATCGAGTTATTGGCCATGGATTTGTATGAAATCAATAGTGCTCTTTATTTTCTCCTTTTAAGTTGTGCATAAATGTATGGACATGTTCTGCATTCAGTATAATGTGTTTCTAAATGTGCATGGTTTTGCAGCTTGTGTCTAAAGAAAATTTGCATTGTGATCACAAGTAGCTCATTTGTGATGTATCCAGGATAAAAAAAAAAAAATAATTGCAGGATTTTATAATAGGTCTATAACTTGGAACCAGAACATGTTTGTTTGTTTGGGTTGCAGAAAGCCTTATTCCTAGCATCTAAACAAATGAAGGAAATAATCTTGCCTGTAACCTTGGTGAACCATTGTTATCTATGGGCTTTAATAGATTAGTTCGAAAGTCTGATGTACTTTCCTTTATGTATTAACATATTTCAAGCATCCAGTTAATCAGACAACTTTCGGTAATTTCATTTTATGTCATTTTAGCTAATGGTATATCTTAAACTACTTGAGTACACAAATTTTGTATTTGAAAGGTACAGATTAGTCCCTGGACATTACTTAATGCTGTGTTTTCTTTTTTATATTATAATTTGAATATTTTAAATGATAGCCTGAATGAAACTTAATCCTTAAGGGAATGTTTTGTTGAAGCGAATGATTTAATGATATAGAGAAGAATCACCAAAGCGAATAGCAAAATTTATGATTAAATTAATTACTTAAATATTTTTAAAGAAAGCAAGGCATACTAACATTTTTCTCTAATTACTGGAACATAGAATGGACAGTGTCCACTTTTTGTTTCGTTGACACATATAACAAAAATGGCACACATAACTTTTTCTGGATTACCGTACAACATAATCCATGTTCAAAGCACAGCAATGCACAAATAGTTAAATATATTATCTTCTACCATTTGGCTTCTTTTGATAAAATTGTTCCATGTTATGGTATCTTAAAAGATGCAGCATAAACAAGGCCAACTCTATGTTCTGAAGTCCAGTTTCATAGCTATTGTTATTATTGCTATAGCAATTGTTTAAGTTATTAATTTAACTAGATATCCAGGGGTGGGATAGAACAGGGTTAACTACCTGGGATTTACAAGCTTTCCTACACGCTGTGAGCAGAGGGCCTATAAATCTTCATCAGCGTGCTGTG
The DNA here is from genome assembly GCA_015471245.1 of Laticauda colubrina. Taxonomy (NCBI): domain Eukaryota; kingdom Metazoa; phylum Chordata; class Lepidosauria; order Squamata; family Elapidae; genus Laticauda; species Laticauda colubrina. Next base: position 7,259,858 of record BLBF01000053.1, read on the forward strand.
TACAGAGACGCAGCCTTTGAAACAGCCCTCTTTTCCTCCTTTTTTAACTGCAGCTGTGCCTCGTTCGGCAGCTGAAGTTGAAAAATCAGGAAATAAAGATCGGGTAAGAGCCCAGGTGGGTGGGTGGGTAAAAACAATTGTAGACATAAAATCAGTTTTATGTTTACTGCTGTTCAGAGCTACTGGTTCTACAGAGGTGGATAGAACTGGTAGAAACCCACCCCTATAGATATCCCTGGAAAAATGATTGCAGGAATATTTTTTATAAAATACTTGGCTACTTGGAATGTAAAATTATAAATTAGCATAAATGCTGTGAGAGAACCAAATGAAAATAAATCAGCGGACAGTTGGTCATAAACACATAAAAGAACTAAGAAGAAACACGTAGCTACTTTCGAGCAATTTCTTTCATTGTTCTTCACCTACAGACAGAATCTTGCCAGATCAAAGCAACTAATAGCATAACTACAGATATACTCTGAGAAAAGTAAGGTGGAGCTGTTTTAACCCTTTTTCTGCTGACTGAGTTCCAGTACCTCTTCGCCCTCTGAAAAGCAGGCCTTCCCACCTGGGAATCCAGACTACTGTACTTTCTAGCACATGGCTAACTTTCATGGTTGACTGTGAGGTTAATGGAGTAAGACTACAAGGATTAAATTGTAAAGTGCCTAGAGTCATTGACTGAGATGGGCAGCATGGAAAGAAGTTAAAATACAGCATAAAACATAGTGCAGCATGAAACAGTACAATGATGGTAACTAGGACTGGAATTTCTATTGCTAAGTAATGTGGTTGTAAAGTCATTCCCTGTGGGAGAGAATGCATTTCTTGGTGGAATATATATTTTAAGTGAAATATTATATTTAGTAACTACTTGAAATAGCATTTTAGTGCCAACTGTTAAGTTTTTTTGAAAATTGTATTGAAAATATTTTTATCTCCTGTGAAATCCATGTCTGTTGAATCCATTTTATACAAATGGCTAAAAGAGGCTGAGTTGATCAACGCTGAAGAAAGAGGTATTTATTTATGAACTACTTCTGTATTTGAAATGAGCATGGACATCTGTAAAAAGAGGGATGATGTTGTCACACAGATACCATGACATCAGTACTTGCACAAGATTTTTGGAATGTAAATATATTAGGAATAATGGGTTTTATGTAATGACATCACTTATGTGTGCTGTTAGAAGCACCTGCTTCCTTTTGGTCATCATTGTGATTTACTGCACGTGTCATTGGAAATAAACTTGTGTTTCTATTTTCTTCATAGGTTACAGTGTATGAATTACTTTTCTAAGTCTATTGCCATTATGCAAACTAGCTTTGGATAGTTACCTGTTTTTTCTATATCAAGGAACTAATGACAGCCCTATCTAATTTAAGCTTTAAAAAGAAACTTTCACAAAGAGGCTAGGCACAACTGGCATACTGCATATGCCAATCATTTAAATATCCAAATATCAAATCTCCTTCTGATTGTATTGAATGAATTTAAGTAGTGGGGGAACATAATGAAAAAAATACATAATACTTAATGGAACTTGAAGAGCCTAAAATTATGCTTAGTTTATGCTAATCTATGACTGTAATAAAGATCTGATATGATGTTTAGTTTTTTGATAAATGAGGGTGCCAAATACATTCTGTCTAAAAAAGGTATTGAGAAATATGTGTTCAATTTACTCTTTTCTTTTATTGTCTTAAGCAGATTATTCCTGTAGATCAAAGTGGTTTCCACACATACAGTATTTATGTTCTCTGAATATTGGGAAGAACTTTTCAAGTTAACAGGCTTTCCTAATCAGAATATAACAATGACACCCCATGGCATTTTGATGTAATTTGGTAGTTTATTCACAGATATTGGTCAGCTAAATAAGAATATCCGATAGAGTAAAATGAGGTCATATGAAATATACCATCATTGGGTCATTTATTAGTGGTCTTAGAGTCACTGATTACCCATTCAACCTAAATACAAAAGGTATTAGTGACATATATATGTTGTTATATAGAGCTGTCATGATACAGTGGTTTGCAGGCTATTTCTACTGACTGCTGGCTGCCTGCAATTTGGCAGTTTAAATCTCACCAGGCTCAAGGTTGACTCCATCCTTCCAAGGTTGGTAAAATGAGAACCAGATTGCTGGGGGAAATATGATAACTCTATAAAACACTGTGAAGCAGTATATAAGTCCAAGTGCTATTGCTATTGTAGTTTCTATAGCAGAGTCAGTTTGATCTAATGGTTAAGAACTAGAAACCAGGAGACTGTAAGAGGTAATTCACCTTGGGCAAAGAAGCCATATATGTGTCCAGTACCAAGAAAATGCTGACAAACTACTTCCACAAATATTGCTAAGAAAACTGCAGAGATTTATCCATATAATCACTAGGGGTCAAGGTTGACCTGACAGAACATTAAAAAACAGTATTCTCTGAATACACAAAAATATGACAAATATATCCCAAATTCTTAAGTTAAAAGATGAAGTCTTTGTGAGAGGCTTCAACTGGGACTGAAAAAGAAAAAAGAAACATATGTCTTTTTGGTGTTTTATGAAATATTTGCAGAAGACAGCATTTGCAGTCCATGAAGTCTGAGGTGGTAGTTTCAAGAATTTCTCTTCCAAATGTACTTGAACAACTTTGATGATTGATCTAACAAATGTACCCATGGCTGGGCCTGGTCTGCGAATATCAACGGAGCTGAATAAGATCCACCATGATGCAGGCTATCCTCTTGATCTTGAGAGCTACTATGATATCACCATGGTTTCCAACTTCAGAAGAAGTAACAGCCCTTCCAGTAGAAGCAGGCGCAAGGCTCACTTCTCTCCCAGCATAAATGAAAAGGCAAGTTCAAGAAAAAGGAAGAGCTAGATGATGGTTTGTTTGGGGGCTGACCTACTATGGGGTGGAAATTACTAGACCCAAAAAGGATGGGGAAAAAAAAGAAAATAGGAGGGATATTCAAATTTATTGTTGCCACTAAAGTGTAAAATTATATTGTAGTTAGCTATATAAAGTTTATACTTTTGTATGCTTGTTGCTCTCCTTAGATGTGATAATCATTACTCTTTTAAAGAATAATGGACTACATGTAATACTGGGATTGTTTTTGCTCAAAAAGCAGTTCAAAAACCCGAGTGTTTTATGCATAGAATATGAATTTGCTCTGGGAAGGAGATGATTTTATACTTTTTAAGTAAGAACTAATCTTTTGCTCCTGTTCTCTCCATAGGAAAATCTCCGCTTATGGATCTCTGAAAACATTCAGAAAAAAGAATGTGTTTATTTTATTGAAAGTTCACAGTTGTCAGATTCTGGGTAAGAAAACTACTCTGATTAATTTTATCATTAGGAGAACTTCAAAAGAGGACAACCAGAATTAATCAGGGAGGTTTAGACTCAGTAAAGGCTGGAATGTTGGAATATTTTAGCTTAGAAAAGCTGTGATATTGCAGACAACCCCAATAATATTTCAGCAAGTGGAAAATCACTACAAAACACATAATTGGAGGCAGCTTTTGATATTTCTAATGTTGTCAGCAAAGTTTATTGCTTCTTTTTACAAAGGAATGATGTTAATGAATTTAATTTCAGAGAGAAACATGATGAAGGATTATGCTAAACTATTTTCAGTCGAATAGAAATGATTAAAAGGCTAAGGAACACTGGAATATTTTAGAAAAATCATCTGGTATTATTTTTAAAAGTGAGAAAGGAGGCTCTAATGCTGGGGTTCCCAAACTTGGCAACTTTAAGACTTGTGGACTTCAACTCCCAGAATTCCTCAGCCAGCATAGCAATATGTCTTAAAGTTGCCAAGTTTGGAGACCTCTGCTCTAATGTGTATAAATAAATAAAACTGATATGCCCAAAATATTCAAATAACACTTGAAATGCAAGTAAATAAACCTAGCATAGGCATATTGAGTAGTACTGATGTTTACTTTTGTAATGACTGGAAATGTAGAGAACTCCAGTAGTTAATCTTCCATCATCTGATGCATTGAATTGCATTTTGCAGAATTCCCAATCGGCTTGCCACTTGCTATCTTTATTCTTGCTAATTAAAATTGTTATAAGCACATTGGACATTTCAAAATAATTGTTCATATCCAATTTGAACAGTCCATTTTGTGCTGATTGTGCTTGCAAATATTGCAACTCTCTGCAAACTCGAAAATTTTATGTGGTTTATGTCAGGACAGCACTTTCAATATTTAATTTTAAGTTACTTGTGCTTTTGTTCAGGAAAGTGGCATGTGAATGTGGCTATCTCAGGGAAGAGCACTTAGAGGAAGCCATAAAACCTGTCATGTTTCAAGGGAAGGAATGGGACCCCAGAAGACACGTCCAGGAAATGCCAACAGATGCCTTTGGGGACATTAGTTTTACAGGCTTGGGGCAAAAGGTTGGGAAGGTGAGTTAACTTGGGATTGAAAGTGTACCCTCAAGAAAGATATACAGGTACTCCTTGGCCAAAGACCACAATTGAGCCCAACATTTCTGTTGCTAGCAAGACATTTGTTAAGTGAGTTTTGCCCCATTTTATGACATTTCCTGCACAGTTGTTAAGTGACTCACTGCAGTAACAAGGTTGTTAAGTGAATCTGGCTTCCCAATTGACTTTGCTTGTCAAAAGGTCTCAAAAGGTGATCACATGACCCCCGGGACCCCTGCAACTATCATGAATAGTTGCTAAGTTGCTTAGCACTCAGTTGCAACTAATAGTTGTTTAGTACTCAGTTCCTAAGTGTTTGAATTTTGATCACGTGACCATGGGGATATTGCAGTGGTTGTAAGCGTGAAAAACAGTCATAAGTCACTTTTTTCAGTGCTGTTGTAGCTTTGAATAGTCACTAAAAGAACGGTTGTAAATCAAAGACTACTTGTAGTGGGTTTTCTGAAATGTTATATACTACTGAACTTTATGAACTTATAACCTTTTCTGAAGTGATAAGGCCAAACCACAGATATCTTGTATCATTTCTGGATTTATTACCTAGAACTCATGGCTATGTATGTAGTGCTTCAGATTCATAGTATTCACATAATACCTCTTGGCAATACCTTAAAGCAGACACATTTTGGTCCGAATTCATGCAGTTGCAGTGCAATCTTCGGAAAGGATGCTTTTGTTTTAAAGCAAGGGTGCCCAACCTTGGCAACTTTAAGAGCTACAGACTTCAACTCCCAGAATTCCCCAGCCATCCATGCTTATGCTGGCTGGAGAATTCTGGGAATTGAAGTCTACAAGTCATAAATTTGCCAAGATTGGACACCCTGTTAGAGTTACAAAAACATCTTATGTCCACACCAATGCTTGTTCCAATTCACTGTTTTCCCTTAAATCTACAATAAAGCACTTCATATCCCAACTAGAATCTCCTTGATTGTATCTTTAAATAGCTTGTTGTATAAACTCTCTGTCACCCTTTTAGAGTGAAATGTCTTATCCTCATTTAGACATGTTCAGAGAAATGGGAGAGTAGAAAGTAAAGAGATGCCTCTGATGAGGAGACCTGGCAAGCATAGAATAGATTTCTCTAGAAAGTTTTCAGAAGATTCCCTCTATTGTTTCCTATTGCATCACTATTACTTATACACTATATTTTGGAATATTGCATTGATTCACAAGACTCAAGTCACTTTGAATAAAAAAAATCCCACATAGCTCAGCTTGGGTCTTAGATGGTTCTGGGCATGATTGTGTAGTGATCACTATGTGAAATGATCATATATTCCTGCTATGTTTGATTTTTTTTTTGTAGTATGTGCGAGTTTCTTCCAGCACTTCTCCAAAAATACTTTACCAGTTGATTACACAATACTGGGGGCTTGATATACCCAACCTCTTAATATCAGTGACAGGAGGAGCTAAAAATTTCGGTATGAAGATGAGACTGAAGAATATATTCCGTCAGGGACTTGCCAAAGTGGTACAAACAGCAGGTAAAGCAATCACTGACCAAAACTAATAGGGTATGTTGAAGTTTTATTTCTTTATCTATTTTAGCTTTCAGCCTAGATGGGGTCCCAAAACAATCTACCATAATTAAAAGCACATAAAATGCAATAATTAATAAATTGCAAATTGTGAGTTAAATCTTGAGTTATTTTTTTTAATACACAGAAGGTAAAAAATTGTTGACCTATCCTAAAACAACTTAGCACATATTCTGCTTAAAAAATAAATAAAATATTTCTTCATGGCCCAGAGGGGAAAAAAGTAGAGAAATAAAGCATCTTGTCTATTTTTACACTTGGGATCTTTGTTCTACAGGTGCCTGGATCATCACAGGTGGTTCTCACACTGGTGTGATGAAGCATGTAGGGGAAGCACTACAGGATTTTATTATGAGCAGTACCTACAAAGGCGATATTGTTGCTATTGGCATTGCATCTTGGGGGACAGTACACAACCGTAATAGTCTCATCTGCCGCACGGTGAGCCAAAAGGATTTTCAGACCATGCGATTAGAAGAATTGTATTCATAGTACAACTCTATATGGATTTAGTTTGGAAAAAAAGATGTTGGAAGTAGATTGAGATGAGATAGAATGAATTCAGTATAGCAAAAATCAGCATCTCTTATACAACTTTGTACTTCTCTATACTATAAAGGATGTGAAGCAAGACAATGGTGGGATGCAAACAAAGCTAGGCTCTGAGTTTCTATATCTTTGATACCCATGAATAACATTATCTATCTGGATGTAGCTCAGTTAGCACAGTAATAGTCTACTCACTGTGTCCTATCACATGTAGGAACAGAACCTTATAGAGTTGGATGGCACTTTTATTCTTAGTCTTGATAAAATGCATCCTATTCCAGAAAGCAAAAAGAAAGAGTATGAAACAAACGGGGAAAAATACCAGTGTGATTCTTAGCATTTCATTTATTATGAATTTGATAATCTGAAGGCTGGATCTATGTATCACCTAATTTCTTCATATGGCTAGAGATGATATGAACATTTATGGAAGGAATAGTGTTCACTTTTAATGGAGGTGATGTTCCCTTGCCAAGTGAGGGTATCTCTTAATCCAGCAGTATTAGACAGTTTCCATATGTTAAAGAAGCTGTTGTAGAAGGTGGTTGGACAAGAGATACAAAGGATCTGTAAGGCATGAAGGACCATAAAAGTTCAATTAAATTGATTTATTGCAAGAAACCTTGTACAAGAATCCTCTCAACTAACAGTCAGCACTTGCTCGGAGTTACATAAGGGTCAATGGCATTCAAGGGGAATTGAACTTAGTTCTCTTGTGGCTACATAAGGGATTCTAGTCTGATTCCCACTTTTCACTATGCCCCAGCTTCTGTTATCCCCTACAGGATCCTAGATAAAGATGATTGGATTGATTTCCTTCACTCAAGGCTCAGCCCAGTCACCAAAAAATGGAAACTGCTTTGGTTAATCTTGTGGATGATTTCAAATAAGAATATAAAAATCAGAAATTGCCCTTCTGGTCTTGCTTTATCTCTCAATTCTATTTGACAACTTTTTACCATGGTCTCCTTCTGGGATCATCTGCAATGTGGGGGGCACAATGGTTTCATTCCACCCTGTGTTAGATCCTATTAGTAATGGTAAGGAAAAAGTGTTTGAGTTTTTGCTTGCTCCAATAGAGTTGCTATTCATGCAATACTATCGCTCAGGTGGTATTACATTTCCCTTGAGGGAGCAGGTAAACAACTTCTGAGTTCTCCTGAACTCTCATCTCCTTCCATAGCAATTGTTATCCAGGGGTACCTTTACCGATATGTCAGTTTAGGGGCTTTTGAGGTAAGAAAGTTTGGTGGCAGTAACTCCTGATAATCAGGACTGGATTACTACAAGTTATGTACTTAGGGCTGCTTTTGATGTTTTCTTGGAATTTGTGATAAGTGCAAAGTGTACCAGCCAACATGCTAGTAGGTATGAGCCACCTCAACAGTATGACACCAATGCTGCAAGTGTTATATTGTTTACCAGTACATTTCTAATATAATTTAAATAGCTGGTGATCATCTATAAAATCT
>BLBF01000053.1:7279371-7301410 GCA_015471245.1 Laticauda colubrina
CAGCAGAAGCCCCAGCAGAAGCAGAGTCAGGGACAGGGGGTGGGAGGGTGGCCCTGTCCCTCTTGCCAGGGATGGCGGCAGGTTGCTGAGACTTTCGCTTCTTCCCCATGGTTGTGGGGTTGCTGGCTGGCAGGGAGACTGGCAGGGAGGCTGGCAGGCACCAAGGCTGGCAGGAAGCCTGGCACCAAGGCTGGCATGAAGCCTGGCACCAAGGCTGGCAGGAAGCCTGGCACCAAGGCTGGCAGGAAGCCTGGCAGGAAGGCAGGCAGGCAGGCAGCAAGGCTGGCAAGAAGGCAGGCACCAAGGCTGGCAGGCAGACTGGCTGGTAGGGAGGCTGGCAGCAAGGCTGGCAGGGAGGCTGGCCAGGAGGCTTGGAGGCAGGCTGGCAGGAAGGCTGGCAGCAAGGCTTGCAGGCAGGCATGCAGGAAGGGCAGGCAAGGACTCGATGTATCCTGCAGCAGGTCTTTCCTCCGAATGCTGGCCACGTGCGAGCTGCTTCCCTTTATATCCGGGGGGCTTGCGCAATGCATCCCCCCCGCATGCGCAATTAACGCCAGGCATCCGTTAGGCTTCCGCTGTGCATCCGCTAGGCTTCCGCTCTGCATCCGCTTCATCCGCTGTGCATCCACTCTGCATCCGCTTCATCCGTTCCGTGTCCGCTTTGCTGAGGCCCCCCGGAAGCCCTGTGGATGTGCCATCCGCTCTCATCTGCTTCCATCCGCTAGGCTTCCGTTCCGCATCCGTTTTCCATCCGCTCTGCATCCTCCCCGCATCCGTGTTATCCGCTCCGGTTATGCACATTTTTGCCCCTTTTGAGAGCGGATAACAACAGATGGAACATTTTGCTCGTCCGTTGTGTCCGTTTTGCATCCGTTGGGCAGTGTGACAGGGCCTTAAGATCCTGTTGAGCTCTCAATGAGCAAAAAGGACAAGAGGAACCATTGTAGACAAGGGATAGTGACAAGCCAGTCATGCTAATATTGGTGATTATAGAATCATAGATCAGGAGGAGGGGCATTTAGACACTGAACCCCATGATTCCAAACTCAATATAAATCCAAATTAAAATATTTCAGGCAGTTGTCTTTGCCTTGCCTCCATATAAATATATCCAACAAAGAGAGCCCACTATTTCTTTTTAATATTAGTTACACTTTGTTAGAAGGGAAAAATCTTAACATTACATTAAAATGTGCTTTCCTGTAATTTAATGTCTTTTATGTAATATTCTTTAATGGATTTGAAGAGTATGGTTTCAACTCTATCTTGTCTTTAAAGCTACACATGCCCCATTCCTTCAGTCTCTCCTCATAGGAATTACTTGTTAGCTTTCTGATCATTCTCATTGCTCTTTCTTATTCCAGTTCCTTAGAATTATGACTCACAGTTGGTGCCCAGGTGTTATTAATCATAACAGAGTATTTTGACCACTATTTTGCTAAAATAGATAAATATTACCAAGCATTCCATTATTGATGCTTAACTGTAATCAAAATATTACCCAAACAAAACAATTAATTTAACCTTGAAAATTTATTCCTGATAAATCCAACATGCTTGCTGGTGGCTGCAGCTTTATAAAGATATTTTTACCTTCCACTGAAATCTACATTGGTTGGGAGAAATTTCTTTTTTATCAGTTCAAATTGCAGATAATGAAAACAGCAAAAACTGTAGGTCATCCAGAAGGGTATATGACATTGGTATTGTCACTTAATTCATCAGCACTATGAAATTACATGACCTCAAATGCTGACTTATTCCAATTATTTTTTCTGTAGACAATTTATAATGCAATCAATAATGGTACGCCATGTGTGATTGTGGAAGGCTCTGGTCGAGTAGCCGATGTCATTGCTCAAGTGTCTAATCTCCCCAGCCATAAAATAAACATTTGCCTAATTCAGAAAAAATTGAGTTTATTTTTCAAGGACAGCTATGAATTGTTCACAGAGAACAAGATTGTGGAATGGACTAAAAAGGTAAGTTTGACCATCCAATCATTATTCAAATTTTGTTGATATTGTATCATAGGTTGGGAACTACTTGTTGACATTTGCAGTATATAAATTGGGAATATATAGTTCACATCAGAGGTGGTATTTAGCAGGTTCTGACCAGTTCTGGAGAACCAGTAGTGGAAATTTTTAGTAGTTCGGAGAACCAGCAAATACCACCCCTGACTGGAGATTTTACAGTATCCTTCCCCTGCCATGCCCACCAAGCCAAGCCCACAGAACCGGTAGTAAAAAAAATTTGAATCCCACCACTTGTTCACATCCCCCTTTATGGACCCTTTCAAGATGACTGTTACCGTTCTATAATTCCTAAGGGAAACCTTACTGTATTAGAAACTTGTACTTGATCAGATGTAAAATAGCACTGTTCCTAGTGGGAGTATTGTGTAAAAGAGCCCTTTCAGGTGGTGGAAGCAATGTAGAAGTAGGATAGAAGAAAGCAGGAATTGAACCTGCATTGATGTAGTCTTAGATAAGAGTAGCCTGTTGTACCAGTGCAGCCTGTTGTATTAGGAGAAAGAAAGATGGAAAAGTGAGTGTTGGAAAAAGGAAGAGAGTGAAAAGAGAGAGTGAATGGATAGTTCTTTCCTCTTCTGAGTTAGTCTCTGCTTTGCTTCAACTTCTTCCATTGTTTCCAGACAGAGCAGACTTCAGCAATTACTCTTGCAGGAATATGGGCTTCCCTTCATTGGAGGCAGAAGCCAGATTTGTAGTCTGATTCAAATATCTTGAGTTGGCACAGTTCCAGTTGGCAGCAAATGTCTTCAGTTGGCACCGAACAGATAAATGTAACCAGCATGGCATATTGACCATAAATTCAGCTTGTCAGGCTCTTACCTCCTCTACACACTTTTTGCTAGCTTTAGATAGATAGCTGGTCCTCTGCCAGCCTTGTGTGCTCAAGATACACTGGCCTCCTATAAAGAGCAATTGTGACTTTTGTCACTTTTATGTATATGAAGTGTTTCAATACTTGAAATAATGGTGTATGAAAATATTCATATATCCTCAGTCCGAAGGGGCTGTATTTTACATTATGTGTTAGGAAAAACAGAGAATCAGTTTTAGGGTTTAAAAAGAAAAACAAGAGTGATTGAGAGTATAAAAGTGAAAAAGTTGAAAATTAATTTTTACATTAAATAAAGTTGTGAAAGATCAGTCCATTAAAATTGTATATTATCTTTTTCTTTTCAGATCCAAGATATTGTACGAAACAAGCAGCTCCTGACCATCTTTAGGGAAGGCAAGGATGGACAGCAAGATATTGATGTGGCCATTTTGCAAGCAATGCTCAAAGGTGAGAACAGCAATTACTAAAATAGGATATATAACCTGGGCTCATTTTGAACAGAAAGTTGGACTTTATGGCCTAAATACTCTTTTTCAATTTTATGAAAGCAGGACAAAACAGAATAGTATAGCTATTTATTTATTTTTGTGTGAGTGGCCCCAAATCCTGCCTATTACAATAAGCAGTGGTAAAACTGTTGCCCAATATCACACTCTGATGGTGACATTGCAACCAGTGGTTGAATAAAACCTAGAAAACTAAAAGATGATTTAGCAGAAATGCCTAAATGCTTTATTTGTTTGGTAGATTATTAATTGTAATTGGCAGTCTGGGATTCTCCAAATATGTTGTTTGGACTATTATCTGGGAGCTTAATTATTAGAACATGCCAGGTTGCCTAACCCTAATCATTATTCCCATGGGTAATAGAGTTTTTATTAGCAACTTTTTCAGAACAAAATAGTGAAATCCTCATTTATTTGATTGTACAAAATGTATAATTAAAAATACATTAGCATGAACACATGCTTTCTTAATTGCAGCATTAGATAAACATTTATGGTAGAAAATCTTTCTCTGCCTGGAATAAACTTTTGGAAAGCAGTATTAGGTACTGTACATATGAAATAAATTCCCAGAACTATTGCCTGGAGGAGAATCCTGATCCTGGAGTACATCTGCATTGCAAGACAAATATTTCTGTCTTCCTAAAGTTTCCTGCTGGATTCTGGAATTATGTAAATAGAAGTGATGGAATGTAGTCTGCATTCCAAGGAGTGAGAGAGTGCATTTGAGAGGAGCAAGAGAGAACTCAGCTCAGATAGTTTGGGTAAGAAAAACAAGTAAAGTTAGCTCCTCCCTAAAAGTTCCCAGAACATATGCTTTACATCAGGGGTGTCAAACTTGATTTCATTGGGGGCTGCATCAGGATTATGTTTGATCTCGAGGGGCCAGGATGGGCATGGCCAGCTTGTCGTCACTTGTGTCAGGGGCACCTATGGTGGCCTGAGCACTCTGTCCGAGCTCCATTTTCAGCCTCCTGCAACCCTCTGCCAACGAAAACAGAGTTCAGGAGGACTGTGTGCAGCCCTCCCGAGCTCTGTTTTCACAGGCAGAGGCACTGTGGACCAGCCTTTTGCTGTTTCCAGGGCAGCTCCGCGGGCCAGATCTAAGCACCCCAGGGGCCAGATGTGGCCCCCAGGCCTTGAATTTGATGCCCCTGCTTTACATGGATTACTTTGTTAAGTATATGACTATAGGAGTGGAACAAAAAAAATCTCCTTGGAAGAATCAAAACATGCCTTGGTTTTTGGAGTCTGGCAATAAGCCAGAAAATAACACTGTGCTTTTCTTGATTTTTCTTCTGTTGTAGCCTCCCGGTGCCATGATCACTTTGGCCATGAAAACTGGAATTACCAGCTGAAGCTTGCAGTGGCATGGAACAGAGTGGATATTGCCAGGAGTGAGATTTTCACCGAAGATCATGAATGGAAGGTGGGGAGATGTCAGATGACATGCTAATAGTGAGCATGTCCTCTGTTACTTGTGTTAATTACAAGATGAGGTTAGAGGACCAAGCTTGGTTTGACAGCAAGCTTGTCAGTTGAGACCTTCCTTGCACTGCAATCACTCTGTGTATCTTTGCCTTTCAGAACACGATCTGTGTTATATTGTCCTGATGGCCAAATTTATATATAATACTAAGTTATAATTTGTTTGGTGAGAGGGGGAATCCATTGCAAAAAGGAAGCCTAGTTTGAAATTGTGGCTTGCTTCTGTCAATGAATTCTGATTTATAATATCATGGTTTGTTAATCTATCTGAACCCACAATTCTCGTTTATTCTTTTTTTCCTCTCTTCTAGATACTTTCAGGATGAAACAAACCAGAAATTGAGATAGCATCCTATCTCAGTCAGTTGGCTTGTTGGCAAGACTCTGATTATGATTTTTTAAACAAGCTACAGGAAAATCAGCCTTAGTTTAGCATCATACATACAGATACAATTCCCCTATATCACCAATTTACCAAGTTATTTCCTGAACATTTATTTTCCAGTCTTAGTACTAATATAATCAGCAATTGCGTCCTATTTCAAGAAATAACTACTAATTAGATAATTATACAGTGTATAAATATTGCACAATCAGTATAATATTTATACACTGTATAATTGTCTATAATTAATAATTATTTCTTGGAATAGGACGCAGTTCCTGATGCTATAGACATTGTCCTTTAGGTTTGTACATCAAACAAAATACTTTTAAAAGAGTATTTTTGCTGTACACCTTGGATATGAATGCATGTTGACGAAAAGTAAATGTGGGCTAAATGGTAATGAGAATACCTGGATATTGGATAGCCAATTCCTTCCTCTTATCTTTTTTTTTCTTTTTGCTTTCTCTGCTGCAGAGAATGCAGTATCTTGCCATTATCAGATGCTGACCTGACTCATGCATGCATCCTCCTTACCTTTGCACTTCTATTTTTATTCCTTTCCCTTTTCTCCCTATCATAGGGAGAACAATTTTACTTGTGTTGATATTGTCTCATTCTGGTTGTTTTCCTGGCTTAACAGCCTTTTGATCTACATCCAATGATGGCAGCTGCCCTCATAGCAAACAAACCAGAGTTTGTGAAGCTGTTTTTGGAGCAAGGCATACAGTTGAAGGAATTTGTTACCTGGGATACTTTACTCTACCTCTATGAAAACATGGCAACCTCCAGTGTCTTCCATGGGAAGCTGCAGAAAGTGTTGCTGGAAGAAAAGGAGCATGCCGCCATCTCCAAAATGCCAAGGATCCAGCTGCATCATGTATCCCAGGTGCTGAGAGAACTGCTGGGAGATTTCACACAACAGCTGTATCCAAAGCTGAAGAACACTGAGAAACATCATCTCCCTATTCCTGTGCCCCAGAACAAGGTACTGTGCATTTTTATGCTAGCAATTCCTTAAACCATCCACAACTTTTGGATTTCAATACAGAACTGTAGAGCAGTTTGTTCTTCTATCACCCTGCTTCCATTTTCTTAATATATTTTATTAAAAGTTTTATAAAGAACATAAAAACTAACACAAACCAATGGAAAATGAAAGAAGCAAAGGAAAGAAAGACAGGATAAAAATGCAGAAATAGTCAGCAAAAAGAAATAGAAAAATAGTATAAAAATAATGGGAAATCCCTAACCAAAAGTGAGGTGTGTCTGTATTTCTACTAAATTACCACAGAATGGGAACATGTGTGAGAGAAAATGAAAAAGTGAAGGAAAGGGGAATGGAATTGAGTAGTCTAACTGCTGGAGTGTTCTGCAACACTTGCTATGTTCATTTGGCCTATCTAGGTTTCATTTTCTATATTTACTTCCATTCTCTGTGGTGTATCCCATCTACTTCCCGATTTATTCCAAGACTGAAAGCATAAAAGGTCTTGTGCTAAAATCCCTTTATTACAACTTTTGGTCTCTGCAAAACATCCTTGGAAGCCTTAGGTATAGTGGGGAATAGATTTACATTTTTCGTCGCATTTTGTAGCACAAGGCAAATAGTGAAATTATTTTTAAATGTGAGAGATGAGTTTTAGGACTATTTTTGGAGACAAATAATTTATTTCTCTATCTGCTGAAAAATATCTGATGGATGAAAGATACAAACATGGACACTAACTTTTCCCCAATAGGTTGTTTAGGATTTCATGGTTATTCTCAGAGATGGTATTCAGCAGGTTCTGACCAGTTCTGGAGAACCAGTAGCGGAAATTTTGAGTTGTTAGGAGAACCAGCAAATACCAGCCTCTGACTGGAGATTTTACAGTATCCTTTTCCTGCCACGCCCACCAAGCCATGCCCACAGAACCGGTAGTAAAAAAAAATGAATCCCACCACTGGTTATTCTGTTATGGAAATTCAAATCCAACAGATTTGGAAGATAACCGAAAGGGCAGTGGAATATCATAGTGTGAAATAGTGTGATTAGGGAATATTAGAGTACAGTTAATGGTTTTTTGCAAAAGGGGGCAGAGCAAAAAGATTTTGAGATGAGGACATTCCTATTGTGCTAAGTCAACCATGCTGTTTTGGGACTCATTTCCTTTTTCCTAGGCTGCTGCCTCAGTCCTGTCCTTCTCTTATTAGGGGTGCCTTTTCATGTAGGTCTTTTACTCTGTTACCTGACATTGATCGTCTTTCTGAGGATGCTCTTTTCTTCCTGTAAGTACAAGGAAGTGCTTTTTCCTTAAAGATGATATTTCATTTCCCATAGGTGCAAGGAGTACATGTTCAATCATTCTACAAGCGTTCCGCTGCTCAGGCACCATTCAGCATGGATCCTGTGCGGGATTTACTTATATGGGCAATTGTTCAAAACCGCAAGGAGTTGGCTGATATAATTTGGACTCAGGTAAATACTTTCAAACCATTCCTATACAGGGCTGAATCCAATCCCTTTGCTTTTGTGATAAAGTTGAAAATGCAGATTAGGTCTGGTAAATGTAGCTTTGTAAATGTTTCCATTGAAAGTTCTTTTTCCATATCTGTGACTAACAGAGATTCATTAGTACATAAATGTAACTTGCAATTGGAAGAGGTATAGTTCAGACACAGAATTACTATTTCAGGGGAAACGGGCCATAGCCAGTATATAAAGAATTGAGAATAACAAGAATCCCTGCAATCTGGGAATGTGCATTCTCCTTTTCAAGCAGACTCTCAAAATAAACACAATTCTACTTGGAGCCAGAAATATTGTTTTTGTGCTAACTTGTCCCATTGCTTCAGAGTCGAGATTGCATTGCAGCAGCATTAGCCTGCAGCAATATGCTGAAGGAAATATCTAAGGAGGAAAACGACACTGACAATAGTGAGGAAATGCTAACCCTGGCAGAGAAGTATGAGCATCGAGCTGTAGGTGAGTCAAGGCTGGTTTTGTCGAAGTATTATTATCACATCGTTCAACCAGGCTTTATTCAATTTCTTACAGTTATACTTGGGACAGCTATTCATACACAACTCTTTCAGCTTCAAGCAAAGAAACTGTAACAATCTCCATTCATGTGAACAGCTGTTGCTTCAGTGGTGGGATTCAAAATTTTTTACTACAGGTTCTGTGGGCATGCCTTGGTGGGTGTGGCAGGGGAAGGATACTGCAAAATCCCATTCCCTCCCCACCCACTAACCTGCTTTCCAATTCCGTTCCCCTGTGCAGGGCAACAAAAGAAGATCCAGCCAATCAGCTGGGAATTGGGAGACAGTGAATAGATGGGGACGGGGCCAGTCAGGAGGTGGCATTTGCCGGTTTGCTGAACTACTCAAAATTTCTGCTACCAGTTCTCCAGAACTGGTCAGAACTTGCTGAATATCACCTCTGCTTTGATTCCAGATAGGATAATTGCCATAGGGTATGTCAGTACTGAAGTAATATCATAGCGTTTCCCTGTTTTGCTTGCTGAAACTTCAAGCAGTAAACAATACCCAATCAAAAGGAACTATTAACTAAGATAAAAAAT
This sequence comes from Laticauda colubrina, assembly GCA_015471245.1. Lineage (NCBI taxonomy): Eukaryota > Metazoa > Chordata > Lepidosauria > Squamata > Elapidae > Laticauda > Laticauda colubrina. Next base: position 7,288,185 of record BLBF01000053.1, read on the forward strand.
CAGTCAGTATAGAACAGTCTAATCAAGGATGAAACCACCAAGACCACTCCCAACACTGACAGGGCAAGCATTCAGAATATAAACTGAGAGCAAACCCCACTCCTTACTGATGATGTTACCTAGTTGGGTAATGAAAGACCTGCAAGAAAACAGCCAAGCTCAGAGAGCACCAAGGACTACAGTAATATTGTCTGGGTTATCAGATGGGCTAATAAGACCTATCTTGAAGTTAATTTTTTTTAATGCAGTACTGGCTTTAATAATGATGCTTGTGGTGAAAAAAAAATGTTACTGACATATGAATTATGGATTTTATCTTTCATGATGGGAATCCCCACAAAATATAACTGATACCTTTCTACTTCTCTTAGCCTTATCTATAAAAATCAGTTATGTGTACCCAGGGAACTTTGCTATCTTTCAGTATAAGTTACCTTATAGGCTTTTGAAGATAAAATGTCTCTGCAATCCTAGAAAAAATTGGGGCAAGAATGTGATAGGAGTTATAACTATTTCTCATCTTGCTTGTTTTTCTAGGTGTTTTTACAGAATGTTATCGGAAGGATGAAGAAAGAGCCCAGCATCTCCTGATCCGGATCTCTGATGCCTGGGGAAAGACTACATGCCTCCAGTTAGCTCTGGAAGGCAAAAATATGAAGTTTGTTTCTCATGGGGGTGTTCAGGTGTGACTTACTTTCTAATGATCCCTTCAGGCAACAAAGAATACAATACTTTTGTTTTGATTCCCAATCAAGGGAAAGAAGCCATTGTATTTAATGTGGATCAGATCCTGTCTCAACTGTTATATCAAATACTAGGTACCACACATTGAGAAGAATCCAGATGAATTGAAGTAGCTTTGAAAGAAAAAACAGGGATCGTCAGAGAACTACAAGCTACTTAATATGAAAAAAAGGTGGAAAAAAGTGGGAATATTTATGCTTTGGAATACTGTGAGAGGATATGACTGTACTCTTTTGAAAATAGATTACTCAGAAGGTCAAGACTTTTTCTCTATTATACCAGAATGCAGAATAATGGATTTTAAAAGGATAAGTCAGATTCCTACTGAATAATTTTGTAAAAAACATGGATCTAAGTGGCTCTTGCCAGTCTTATTTATTGCCGGTTGCTCAATATGTAGCCTCTGCATATATAACTTTTACTAAGAAATGATTGCATTGCTGAACAAACATCACCTACTATTTCCTTTTCAATTTGATCACCTTCCTCTGTTACTCCTGCAGTATTTCTCAACCTGGATAATGGACGTGAACTTTAACTTCCAAAATTCACAGCAAGCTGGCTGGGGAATTCTGGAAGTTGAAGTCCAACTATCTTCCAGGTTGAGAAACGCTGTGCTGGAGGATCAGACAGCAGTATCTATGTATTAATACAGACACACTCACACACATCCTACTGTGGCTAAAAAAACCTCCAAGGATACAGAAACATGGATATGTTTAATAGAATTCCAGTGCTTTCTTTCCACGACTCTGTAAGTGCCTATGTTATTTGTAGCTTCATGGCACAGGATGTTCCCTGGTTTGCACTTCAGTACGTAAACCAGTGAAATGACATTGGAGAACAAATGATGACACATTATTATTGAGCAAGCAGGTGAAGTTGAAGTGGGGATAGGGGAATATTATGTAATGGCATCACTGTTTCATAAGCAGTATTTCTAAACCAGATGACAGCATGACTAATTTCACACTAAACAGACTTAGGTTACATTTTTGACACAATTAATCACATTTCTAAGTAGTAGCACTTTAAAAAAACATCCAAGGAAAAAATTTGGGGGGGGGGACTTCTTAAATTTTGGAAAAAACAAGAGAAAACAATGCTATTTTGGAAGCCTATATTTCTAGTGAGAAATATAGAGTCAAGCTGTCACATAGTGACCCATCATGCCTGGATTATGTATTTCTAGTTCTGTTGTAGTTTGGCAAGATTCCTTGCTTATAGCTCAGCTCAGCATTTTGTATCATGCTTGGTTACACACATGGTGATCTCCTCTGTCCTGTTAAAACACTCCCAATGTGTATTGCATAATTAGCTATCCATTACTTAGCCATATCTTTTTATCCTAAATCCCTTGGTGAGTTCAGTCTCATTCTTTTCTGCAAACTGATTCCCATATCCAGGATATCTAACTTTCAAAATGTCACTTCTCTTCTCAGGCCTTCTTAACCAGAGTTTGGTGGGGAAAGCTGAGTGTCGATAATGGGATATGTCAGGTCATCTTGTGCATGCTCTTCTTCCCTCTTCTCTATACAGGCCTCATAATTTTCAGGTACTTGCAGAACTTGACTGTCCTGTTTTATGGCAGTGCAGGGAGATTTATAGGACTTTGTAACTTCATCTCACCTCCCCACTGCGCAAGATAAAAATACTACTAGGGCAAAATTCAGATGTGGGCAACTGACGAATTAACCATTTCTTCTCTTCAAAGATGATTAACTTGTATGTTATCTAATATTTATCTATCACCCTTATACCAGATCAGGGGTAATTTTTCAAGGGCCATAATAGGAATTATTGGAGGACTAACCAGTAGTTCCTGGCTGTTCTCTGCCCTCTCGCCTGCAAGGTCACATGTTGACCGAGACAACAATGGGTGGTTGAGCCCAGGTCCCCCCATGCAATGTCTGCCTCCACTGCCTCTTCAGGCTGTTCCAGGCAAGAGGTGAATACTACCATGGATGCAAATAAGGTCTTTCTCTCCATGCCCTGCCACAGCCACCAGCTGACTGAAGGACCAAACAGCAACTGTGCAGAACCGGGCTGAACTTGGCTTCTTCTCCCACCCATTTATTTACATTTGATTTCTAATATCCAATCAATCTCATGAAAGCCGGACAGGAACAGCCAAAGGACCAGATGTGGCCTGATGGCTATAAAATGCCCAGATCTGTACTAGATGCAAGTAAAACACATCTTAGCTGTTAGATGTGTTATTTTTCCTTCTACAGCCATATTGTTATCATGTGAAACAGCTTCAGTTATGTTTTTCTACAGTGTGTGTCTTTCATAAAAGTCAGCTTCTTCATTTTCTAAATTGTTGAAATCTATACAATATATAGAACAAATGGACTAGTATTTCCTATTTTCTAGTAAAATGATCCAGCAACATACAGATTTATGTCCAACTTCAAACTAATAACACATGATCAAATTAGTTTCATTAACCAACAAAAGCATGCACCTGTATTTTTGGTATGTCTAGATGTAGTTCCCATATTAACAAATGTATTTTAAGTATGCACAACATATGGAATATTCTTGCTATTCTAAAGTTGGTACAATTTTTAAGTTAGATATAATCATTGTCAGCAATTATCCAAGGTGAATCTTAACAGGGAGGGGGTTGTCAAGATCACTGACAAAGAGTAAGACTGCCCATGTGGTATTTCAGTCATAACCACACAGTAGACATAGTGATATATGGAAGAGGTATGCAAAATTGATTTCTTGCTATAAGTACAGCCAGGCCAATCTGCCATTCTTTCCTTTCACAGAAAAAAGAGGATCCAGCCAACTACTGGTTTAAACCGTTTCCGAGCTTTCTTCACTGCCCCTGTGGTCATCTTCCACCTCAACATCCTTTCTTACTTCAGTTTTCTCTGCCTATTTGCTTTTGTGTTGATGACAGATTTCCAGTCAACCCCATCCTGGCCAGAATATGTCATCTATTTCTGGCTTTTCTCCTTAGTGTGTGAAGAAGCCCGGCAGGTATTGTTGCACAAATCAGTACAACATTGCTCTTTTGCTACAGACTGTTACTTGATTGTTCAGTGTCACTGACTACTAGGAGACATTGCATTACCATTTTCATCCTTAATGGGAACTGTCAGATGCAGGGAGCCATATGTTCCCAGTAGTTCACAATGGTGTTCCCAGTAGAGACTATGAACCCCATTGAATAATACACAGCTAACCATGTCTGGTAATTCCCAGTAAGGTTGAAATCAGTAATGTGGTGCTTCCTGGTGGTCAATATAATTGAAAATATCTCAGAGGACATGCACCATGTAAAAATAGTGTCCATACATGGGAGCATGACATAATATAGTACTTGTATCTCTATACTCTGAGATCTTACGGAAAGATGGCCTGTATATATCATTTTGAGAGGTTATTGATTGTTCTATATGGTAGGAAAGTTTTTTTCTGTAAATGGTACAAACCTACGTAACCATTTAAGGACATTGCATTCAATATCCTAATTCAAAATCAGACTAGTTTCAGTGTAATAAAAACTGTGATTTAACAACTTCAGAAATCTTTTTTAGATGAATGCATGAGATGGGAGAACAGGGATCACTCAAGCTTATTTTCTTTTCAATATGCTGTAGATCAGGGATGTCAAACTGGTGGCCTGCAGGCCAGATGCGTCATGCACTGGACATGCCCACGCCTAATTTAGTAAAGGGAAAAAAAGTTACATTATGTCATGTGATGACACCATGATAACACAAGTTTGACATCCCAATGCAGATCGTTAGCAGGATCACAATGTCTGAACCAACCCATGGTAAATCTTTTGTCTCTTTCTCTCTCCCCCTCCCTCCCTCCCTCCCTCCCTGCATATCTCTCTCTCTCTCTCTCTTTCTCTTTCTTCTTTCTTTCTTTAGCTTTTTTGTGATCCTGATGGGTTTGGCTTGGTCAAAATGGCTTCTTTATATTTCAGTGATTTCTGGAATAAATTGGATGCATGTGCCATTTTGATCTTTATAGTTGGATTGGTCTGTAGGTAAGTCCCTGTTTATGTTATCCTATTTTTCAAAGAAAAATTTGGTGGAAGGTGGGAGGATTGTTTCATTATGCTAATTATTATTTTAAGAAATCTACCTGATACAATGTATAAAAGAAAAAGTAATCAAAATGCAAATAATTTTCACCCAGTTTCTTTTGCTGCAAAAGCCCTAAAATCAGACTTAAGTTTATATCATATTCTCTCAACATGTGCCTTAGAATTCAAATCCTTTCCTTTTAACTCTACATATGAGGAAGTTTCATTTATATGCAATTCTCCTTTCTTCGCTCTTTGATCAGTTGTCCTGAATATATAGCTTTTCTGGTTAGTCTTTTCCTATAAGAGATTTATTGTCCTGTTAATCCATAATTTTCTGAGTCTTTTTCATATTTTGGTTAATATGCTAAGCATACCATGAAATATTACCGTAGAGAGAATGTATGCATAATCCTCTTTGTATGAACAATTGTTTACCTTAAGAAAAATATTACTTCATTCTGCATCCTTTGGCAATTAAGATGTCCTTATAATTAAGACCAGGAATCTTTGGGAATATTACCCCAATGTTACATTGGTAATACAATTAATATATGTATTTTTGTTTTTATCCTTTGTGCTAAGATGGTTCCCAGCAACTTTGTACCCTGGAAGAATTGTACTATCCCTAGCTTTCATTATTTTCTGTCTACGTCTATTGCACATATTCACAATCAGTAAAACTCTTGGTCCCAAGATTATTATAGTGAAGAGAATGGTAAGTTGTAGTTTCTACTGATAAACACCATGGAAACTTAAATGTAATTTTTCATAATTCACTTTTTTTGATGAAAATGCCTGAAGACTTTCTTTCTGCTTTGTTTGGTGGGTTTATAGATGAAGGATGTCTTCTTTTTCCTTTTCCTCTTGGCTGTTTGGATAGTATCCTTTGGTGTAGCCAAACAAGCTATCCTAATCCACAATGAGAAACGGGTAGACTGGATCTTCCGAGGTGTTTTTTACCATTCGTACTTGACATTATTTGGACAGATCCCCTCCTATGTTGATGGTATGGAGTACAGAATTATTTTATACTCTGGATTAGCAAGGTTCAGTTTGTTTGACTGTGATAATTACAAACTATTCATCATTAAATATCTTATCCCACCAATGATCTTCTCTGAAAAGTGTTTGTACAAATTTCATAGTGTGCAAAAATCAGTAAAATTATGAATAAATGGCTGAGAGGATAGGTAATTGTGAAAGATGGTGCCATACCAGATAAAGCTGCAGGATAAATAGAAACAATGCCATTTAGCTCATCATTATATGAGAAAAGTTTAACCAAATGAAACCCTCCCTTTTAATCCAGTTCTGGTCTGCTTAAATAATATACAATGTATGTGCTTCGTGATACTCTCTTCTTAATCCCAAAACAATTACATTGCTGTGTTCCAGGACTCATATTTTAGACTCTGGCTATAAATAGCAAGCCAAACAACCACAAGGTCCTCAGATAAGTTATGACCCATCTCTGGCAGCATTCCAATGGCAGCAGGTCCTAAGAGCTGTTCATAATGTGTGCACATCTGAATCATCTCTCCTATTTACCTTCTAAAAATCAGATCATAGAGGATTGAGTCATTCATCCCATGCCTTCCCATTAAAAAAATATTTTAAAGCCTTTATAATGATAGTTATTTGTATGGCAATATAGTATGTTACTTGTTGTGCATCAAGGAATTAGATGACCTTCCTCTTATTTCTGTAACTTCCAGTGCTTGTTGGCTTTACTATGTTTTCTAACAGGGGTGAATTTCAACTTTGATCAGTGCAGCCCAAATGGGACTGATCCATACAAGCCCAAATGTCCAGAGAGCAGTGAAGCCAACAAGAAGCCCATTTTTCCTGAGTGGCTGACAGTAATTTTGCTTTGCCTATATCTACTCTTCACCAACATTCTCCTTCTCAATCTCCTCATTGCTATGTTCAAGTAAGTTCCACACATGGGATTCTGTATTGCCTGCTCATCATAGAGTGTGCTGAGGTTCACAAGAAAATAAAATAAACATGTCTGCCCCTCACATTGGTTATAACAACTATAAGCCAGTATAGAACAGAAACAGACTTTTAGTATAGAACAGTATTGAACAGATTTTTAGGGAAAGTGTGGGAGTAGGAATGGATTTCCAGAAGGGGGAAAAATTGCAGACTACAGGAATCAGGAGCACTACTCTGGTGACTCTGAGGACACAGATAAATCTCCCAGTGCTTCAACAACCTCCTAAAAGGATGCAAATGACCAGCTGTCTGCAAGGACAGCTTCCATTTCCCACTATCCTGTCAGAGCTGAAGAAGCTTCTTGGATGAGAAGTGAAAAAACAAGGAAGTGCAGTTGCCTCCTGGAAAAAAGCATCTTTGGGACAACCTAACCTGGATGACTGAGAATCTCTCCAGACTTATAGAACAGAAAGCAAACCAAAAATACTTGGCTCAGAGGCAGGTAAAGAGAGACAGCTTTAATAAAGGTAGTAATAAACAGTTCTATAATATCCATTCTTCCATTACCATAAATAGAGAAGATGTTTCTGTACTGACTCTTGGTTAGTGGGATACACAGAAGAGTACCATTATGCTTTGTGTTTTCATGCGTTATGTAGAAGATTAAACTCAGTAATACATTTGCTTTTCTTCTCCCCAGTTACACATTCCAGCAGGTGCAGGAGCACACTGACCAAATCTGGAAGTTTCAGCGTCATGACCTGATTGAAGAGTATAATAGCAGGCCACCAGCTCCACCACCTTTTATCTTCTTAAACCATCTACAGATATTTGTCAAGTGTGTGTTTCTTCAGAAGCCAACCACACGGCACAAACAACTCAGTAAGGCCCTGATGTTTTGAGCCAGGCTATAACATAGTTCAGCTTCTACCTATTAACACTTTATGACAACTTGTAATTCATTAACAATGGAAACAAAGGATAAAAGGAGAATGAAAGAGGTGATTTTTAGAATATAGAGCATAAAAAAAAAATCCATCAGAGCTTTTTGGATCAATTAGAGGTCTCAAAGCACACCAGCACTCTGACTTAACACATTGGTACTTCTGTTTATAAAATGTTATGGGCTTTTTTTGTCACTGTACTTTTCTTTAGTGATGTAATTCTCAGCACAAATGGAGGCTGTCAGCCATTCATACAATAGAATCAAAGTTCCCCAATTTATTAATTAGAAACATAAACATTAATATTTAATATTATATATAATAGAACAGCAACCAGGATGATTAGGGGACTGGAAAATAAAACATACGAAGAAAGGTTACAGGAACTGGGCTTGGCTAATCGAGTAAAAAGAAGGACCAGGGGAATCATGATAGCGGTCTTCCAATATTTGAGGGGCTGCCACAGGGAGGAAGGGGTCAAGCTATTTTCTAAAGCACCTGTAGGCCAGGCAAGAAATAGTGGATAGAAACTGAACAAGGAAAGATTTAACCTGAGGGATTTAAGGAGAAATTTTCTGACAGTGAGAACAATCAACCAATGGAACAGCTTGCCATCGGAAGTTGTGGGAGTGCCATCACTTGAGACTTTCAAGAAGAAATTGGACTTCCATCTATCAGAAATGGGGTAGGGTCTCCCGCTTGGGCGGGGGATTGAACTCGCTGACCTACAAGGTCCCTTCCAACTCTGATTATCTGTTAATATTCAACCAAATTTTCATTTTTTATTTTCATAATGAACTTTTAAGGTTTTTAAAAATAATTGTGGTTAAAAGGAGTGTTTTTATATTTTAATTTGTTATTGTTTAGTCAAAAACCTCAGATTTTTTGTTTCAGCTGCCATTTCTCCAAATACTGCCATTTATAAATTTGTTTGGTAAATACAAGTTGAACAGGTAGGGAGACAATATGGACTTCCAGCTTAGTCTGATCTTATTCTGTTCTTTTTTTCTCAAAATTCAATTTTTATGACAGTTTCTTATTCACTGTAAAGGAGAAGACTTAAAAAAACAAAGAAATTAGGAACAAAAAAGGAAATACTAATTGGCCAAACCCGAGCTTATAAATTTAAAACCTGGATTAATGTGAAATGTTAAAAAAGTACACAATGGTAAAGCCCACTCACACATTTAGTGAACTGTCTGTTGGCTATAAAACAGTGAACAAAGCAGGTATAGAAATTAATATAAATGGACAGCATGTGTGAACATGAAAGAGGACCTAATTCTAGAAAGGCAATGACAAACTAATTCTGGACAAACCCCAAAAAGGCCTATTGACGGATAAGGACCTCTCAGTTACAGCAAAAATAAAGCAGTATGTCTTAGAGTTGAAAAGGAAGGAAGGAAAGAAGGCATCTTTAGTGAAGCTTATTAAAAATACCAATGGACAGAACAAAGAACTAGTCAATCTATTTTATGTGACAAAGGAAACACTGTCTGCAGACTTTAATTTGGGTGAGGATATCAGTGTATCAAATATAGAAACTTTCCAAGAGATATCATTTGGTCAGAAACCTATCAAATGAAAAGGATTATGAACAGAAGAAGCTGATAGCTGATTTTATAAAAAGCATCCTTTCTATATTCCTTTTTCTGACTTTGATTTTGGCTTCCTATGATACCATATCAATGGAAGAGAAAACCAAGAATGCTCATAACATGAAACATATTAGAATTATCAATTCCTTCTTTGAGTTCTAGTTAGGTAAACATTCAGAAAATGGCTGAAATTTTATTAAAAGGACATTCAATATTCAGAGTATTATTTTATCTGCGTTCAATTTTAGGTGACTATGCATTCATTAAGACATTTGGTACAATTTTTTTTTTCCTATTTGGGAAATGTTTGTCTGCTTGTCTGAAGTTATCTGCTCATGAATAACTAACAGATGTTACATTACAAGTAAATACTTAATTTTGAAGAGTATAAAAAGGCACATATGCTCATATTACAAATGATCACATCAGTTCATTTTTACTTGTCTGTGGTTCTGGAAGACCTCTTAAGCAAGTACTTTACAAGTGCTTACACAGAAATTTATTGATTGTGTGAATATTATCAGGGGTGGGATTCAAATTTTTTTAACAACAAGTTCTGCGGGCATGGCTTAGTTGATGGGCATGGTTTGGTGATCATGTGACTGGGTGGACGTGGCTTGATGGTCATGTGACTGGCTGGGCATGGCCCACTCAATATCACTCAAATCAAGGCACGCTTCTCCTCGCCTGACCTCTCATGACTGTGGGGATGCTGTGATAGGCGTAAGTGTGAAAAATGGTCATAAGTCACTTTTTTCAGTGCCATTGTAGCTTTAAATGGTCACTCCACACAAGCAAAGAACCAGCAAAGGAGGGGAAAAAACCTCCAGAGAAGTTCCTGAGACAGGAAGTCTAGTCCTGCCAAGAATGTAATCAGGGTCAATGGAGAGGCAGTTTCTGTAAGCAACACCAGAATGTTTCCTTCCTGCCTTCCTTACAGGATTAAGCCAGTAATTTCTTCTAACAACTGGTTCTCCGAACTGCTTAGAATGTTAACAACTGGTGCTAGCGAATAGGTGTGAACTGTTAGAATCCCACCCCTGAATATTACTAAAATAACTTCCATACTCTTTTGATTCTATTCTTGTCTGGTTTAATCTGTAGGAGAATTGTGGATTTGCCAAATTAAAGATGCAATGATAAATTCTGCAACATGTTAAGAAACTAGCATTTAGAATTATGTGGCACTCCAGGATCAAAGACAAAAAGATGTTTCGAAGCATGTATCGTGTCCCTGCAATTCTTTTTTTCCATGATTATGTGGCTGCTGGTATAAAATTTCAGAAAAAATATCCATGTATTTAAGGAATTTGCACTACATTTCCAACTTCCAGTGTTGTCCTTGGTACTTCCTATATTCTGAAGCATCCTTTTGACTTTGAATCTGAAATGTTTCATTATCATATCAATCTTAATGAAAGTTTGAGAGTATATTTGAAATCCTATAAGTATGTCTAGTGAATTAATAGAAAAATACAAAATATTATTTTTGAACACAGAGCAACTACTTATTATCTTTCTGATACTTAGCAGGCTGAAATCCAAATATTTGGGATACATTATCTGAGCTGATTATGGGATAAAAAAATTATTCTCTGTCAGATTGAGGAAAATAATAACACATGAAATAGATGACTCCTTGAAAAGATTCCAGGAATATTGTTGGAAAAGCTACAAATTATTACTAAAGGCAAATTAAAAGAACAAGCATTTTTCATACAGTCACCAGAAGATAAATGAAACTCAAACTAACTTTAATCTCAGTAGCATTAGATAGCATTAGTCTACCTATTATATTTTGGAATGCAAGAGCAGTTGAAAAGGAGAATATGGAAGAGGTGATGCAGATCAGTGAATTCTGAAAAATGAGAAGAAATAATGTAAGAGAAAGAAGAGAAAGGAGCAAAGCAATAAAAGTTGATTTTGATAGGTAGAAAAAAAACCTAACAAAAATTATTAGATCAGCAATTCTTTGTTTCTTAAATCCATTGCTGCCAGTAATTGAGGGGTCATTACTGAGCAGTGGCCTCCACAGTATCATATAATATAATTTAATCTAATGAAATCTAATCTAATTTCATCCAAGTAGCAAAACAAGTGCCACACTGTCATGCCACACTACCCCATTGTCCATCTGTGTTGTAACTGTCAATTTTCTGAGATGAGAGCTCTATGTATTATATTTGATTTGACCTGCAGAAAAGAAATTTGAGAAGAATGAAGAGGCAGCTTTATTGTCCTGGGAGATGTATCTGAAGGAAAATTATTTGCAACTCCAACAGTCTCAACAAAAGCACACTCCTGAGCAAAAAATCCAGCACATCACGGACAGGTGAAAATTGTCTTTTCAATTTAAATAGTAATAACATCAGGTCAGCTCATCAAGATTGTGAAATATAATTCAGAAGAATGTGAAAGGTTTCAGTAACCCTCCTAATGCATACCTTATTTTAGGCCTTCTGACTACTCCAAATCCCACTTGTCCCTAGTATTCCTATTAGGATTCAGAATACAAGATCCACATATCTTCAGTAGTGGAAGAACATTCTAACCATTTGAACATGAGGCAGTTGATTCTGTCAAAAAACCTCATGTTTGAGGGTATAATCACTCTCCCTTTGATGCTGCTTGAAACACTAATCTTTTTTTCCAGAGTGGATAAACTAACAGAAATGCTGGATCTTGATCAGGAGAAAATGATGAAGCTATTGGAACAAAGGTTGTTACACTTGGAAGAACAGGTAAGGTTGACTTCTGAAGCTTCCATTCCGTCTTTTAGCTTAGCCTAGTTGGAGAATATTGAAAGCTTATGCAAAGCATGGGCCCATCTGGACACAAGGCAGCTCTCTGAGAACTGGAAAGCATATAAGGCTGTTTCATGTCAGCCATACTATAGTATTTAAAAAGAACACTGTGTGCTTTCTGAAGTAAAGGCATTTCTGCAGACCCCCATATTCTCTAAAGCTTCTTTTAGTCATTAAATTCCTAGTGTCAGGCAATATGGCAAGTTGTGGATTAAGCTATATACTGGTAATAAAGCTACATTATACAAGCAGGCACATATCTCAATTGGAGAGCCAATTTTTAATGGTCTCTTGTAAAAAGGTGAACCAACATTATAAACACTTTAGAGTTCTTTCTTGTGGCCTAGATTCACTTACCAGCCATGTCTTCCAACCTTCTTTCTTGAAAGTCACTTTTTAATGAATGTAGTATTTAACAAGTGCAATGAATTGCTTCTTCTCTAGACATTCCAATTTGCAAAGGGATTACAGTGGATTGTTCAATCGTTGTCTAACAGTGGGTTTGGTACAGAGGAAGATATTCCTGTTTTAGGTATGTTTTCCTGCAAGCACATACCTCTGAGAACCATTTTGCATTAGATTTATATATATATATATATATATATATGTTTTCTGAGGTTTTCGCGGGTATTTGTATGTGGATCTTTGGTTATTCGGGTTTTCTCCCGCGTAGAATTGGAAGTATCTAGGCAACGTTTCGATGAAGTCTCATTCATCATCTTCAGGCTTGTTTCTTCAGCTCTGTGCTTCTCAGAGTAATGTGAGCTTGCAGCTGCTTCTTCCTTTTAACTGCTAGTGGGGGTGTGACTTGATTGGGTGGGGGTTTGGCTGTGTTCTGATTGGTAGGGGGGTTGGCTGTGTTCTGATTGGCTGGGGGTGTGTTCTGCTTAGGTGGGGGCTTGGTTGTGCTCAGGTTAGTCTTAGTTGCTGGGGGATTTGAGCTGGTGAGCTGTGATTTTGTTGTTTGGCTTCGTGTTCGTGGTCGTGCCACATCTTCATGGTGGGTGTCAGTTTGCTTCTTGTATGGGTCAGAGGGGTTTGAAGCGGGTAGTGGTGCAGCTGCAGTATGGTTTCTGGTTCGTGGTCGTGTCTCCTCTTCTGTGTGGGTGTGAGTCTTTTTTCTGTGTGGAAGTGTGGTGGT
>BLBF01000053.1:7306410-7348631 GCA_015471245.1 Laticauda colubrina
AACTTGTGTACAAATACACACACACATATATGTGTGGAAACTTGTGTACAAACTTGTGTAGAGATGAAGTAGAAACTTGGGAAACTGCTTTTTATCCTGAAGAATTTTCAATAGTGTGACAAGTATGCCGAAGAAGGAAAAATAGTGTTTCATTTCTTTAGCCTAAAGGGTTCTTAATACTGGAAATTCTTCTAATTTGTCTCTGGCTTATATACTATATTATATTTGATTGTTTATTATGTTTGCCACTAGATTCAACTAGATTCAGCAAAAGGGAATCTTGGTGATTTATAATACAAAAATATAAAAACAGAATAAAAACATAACCGTCAATAAAAACACAACAATAAAAAGAGTAAACGAATCCTCAAAGATCTTCTGGTACATGTTTTTATTTCTGAGCTCAGCAGTGAGAATGACAATGTAATCTCAAAAGGGAGGTGTTCCACAGCATGGGAACTGCAAGAGAAAAACATTGCTCATAATCCCATCTCTTTCAGTTCCATTTAGAGGGTTCATTAAAATATGTCAACAGAAAATCCATATTGGGTAAGTTGGGTGGGCCACCCCATGCATCACATATTTCTGAGTGGTCTTCAGAGGCACCCCCATAAGGAGAATATCGTGGAAAACCAAATTGGTGGTGATAGTAATATGAGTTTCTATGGCAAGTCCCTTAAGGCATCAGACTAGAAACAAGGAGACTGTGAGTTTTAGTGTTGCTTTAGGCATGAAAAATTGGATGGGTGATTTTGGACCAATCATTTTCTGTCAGCTCACCCTCACAAGGGTTGTTGTGAAGAAAATATGATGAGAAAAGGAGTATTAGATATGATCATCACCTTAAGTTACTTATAAACAGTGGGGGTGTTATGTATAAATTAATAAAAATATCTCTTCTATCCATGGTCTTTACTTGCCTGTCAAGTGGTAGCTATGAATCGAGGACTCTCAGGTAATGGACCTGCTGTTTCAAGGGGAGCTTTGCCCCTTCAAGAATTAGAAAGAATAAAATAAACAATATATTACATAAATATAATCCTACAGTCTGTTCAATGACTTATGTGGATTGGGGATTATGGGAGCTGAACACCCAATATAATTAGAGAAAATGGGTAAAACTGAGGTACTTCACTTGCCTTTATAATATGTGTTTCTTATCCAAGATTAAATATGCTAGTGCAGTGAAAGATATGACTCTATCTTAGAAGAGTTAAGTCAGTGTTCTCTATCTTTCTAGCTCAGCAGACTGGTGGAGGCAAAGACGGCTGCAGGGAAGAGGGGATGGTTTAGTGTATACATGCATGAAATGCAGCTTTCACAAATGCAGCTTCACGCTCACACACTTGTGCACTTGCCCACCACCTCCATGGCCCGATTCCAATTGGGCTGCACCTGGCACCAGACCACAAACTGAGAGTTTGGGACCCCTGGTGTCATTAATGCTTCTCAAGTGCAAATAGATATTTTTCCAAAATTATGGAAAATGTTCATTGATGATACATATGATAAATAGAATTCTGTGGGGGGTGGGTTTCAGTCCCTAGCAGGGCTGCTGAAACAAGGGAGCAGCAAGCAGAGGAAGTCTCGAAATCTTTATTCATCCTGTCCCATGTGAGTTCTAGGAACCTCCTATATCCCAAGTCTACTGCCATTCGCTTCCCTGTGCCGGATGAGAAGGTGCCATGGGAGGTAGGAATCTTAAATTTAGACAGTTGGTTCTGTTATCCTGATTAATGCCAAATGAACCAAGTGTTTACTTAAATTATCCTCTTACTAAACAAATCTGTATTCCGTGCTACGAATCTCCTATAACAAGAATTCTACATAAATTCATCTGTCTACAATTCTGAAAATTCTGAAAAACTATAAACTAAATACCTATACAATGGAATACATATATTTAATGGAATCTGATCACCCTTAGAGGCCTTGGCTCTGAACTCAGTTTGTAAATGGAGAAAGTATATGCTTGGCAAATGCTTGTAGAAAAGTAATGGATAGTATCTGATTACAATGAGGATATAATGCTTGTGGAAAGAAATAAAAATGTCTGTGTAAAGAGCACACCTTTCCCCATTTTGTTATATGGAATTGAAAGTTGAATATGTTAAAAATCAATCAACTGAACGCAGTAGGAACAGAATGCTTTAGAAGTGAGTGTGATAAAAAAGAGATTGGGTCAAGAATTAATAGGTTATGAATATGGCTTGAATAAAAAAGTGAAAGAAAAGTAGAAAAAAGTATGTAGAGGTGATTTTATCCGATAGCAAAAATGAATAAGGATTGAATTGTAACAGACTACAATGTGAAAAATGGGAAGTCCAGAAGGAGTTAATAGAGATCATTTAAAAGAGAGCTGAGAAACTTAAAGAACACAAACAATATATGAACGCTATATGGACATGATGGAAACAAGGCTAAAAAAAGATATTCAAATGGGTAGCAAATGTGTTGCCTTAAGTAGGTTTTGCTTCCTTTTCTTTTGTTTCCTTTTCTTGTCTCATGCATATACATATAACTGTTGCTCATACATGAGCAACCATGTTTGTTTATTATAAGGTATGCATATTTTCATCTTACAAGAATACAAGAACAACAAAGCAGAACACTACAACAATAGGAAAAAATATGGTATCGTATAGTACCTGATCTGCTAGGCCTAAGGAAATTCAGAAAGAGATTCAGTTTTCACTTTGGAATTCTCCAAAATACATTGTAATTAAAATGAGATACATGTTGTTCTGCAAAACTCTGAAGTCTAAAGTAACCTTTTTTTTCCTGGCAGACAGAGTTCGATATCTACAATCCGCCCTTCTATAGTTCTGAAACACAAGAGGATATCACACCAAAGTTCCTGAGAGAGTAAGTGCTCTTATAGCTGCTTCCTACCACTAGCTTCCTCTCACTATACCTGGCCATTGTCTTTTTTTTTAAATGGAGCTGCTGCTTCTGTTTGCTTCTATCACAAATATTCTACTGATTATTTTTTGTTACACTGAGGTCCTTTGGTTTAAAAGTTGTGTTTCACTGGCCAAAGATGCTTAAAAAATAAAAGTTTTGCTCCTATCTTCCAGCAATTTGGAAAACCTTTCAAGAATAAACTTCAACAGCCTGGATGGAGAGATCAACAGGCAGAGTTTCCATGGCACTTATACTGTTGAGGGTGGCCTGCCACTGTGAGTCACACAGAGGGAATCTTGGTTCCTGTCTCCACTTTTGTGCTTAAAATTAGTTAACATGAGAATTTAGAAGTCAGAGTCCCATTATGGATGTGCTGAATGTTTATGCTTGAACTCATATATACCATTTCAAGTGCAGCGGTTATAGCAGATAACAAAAGAAGCGATTTGGAAGTATCTTATTCAGGAAATTGCTCTCCTTTTCAACTTCATAGTAGTTTGATCAAGATATTTTGAGAGTGCACATTCCAGAGTCAAATTATAGGTGTAATATATTTTGTTCAGCATTTAAAAGAAAGTTGGGTTACTTTTACCCAGAGATTTTCTTGATAGGAGATTATAACAATAAGGCTAGTAAAAGAATGAGGTGAAAATGTTCAGGGGCTTCAAAACAAAAGGCTCATAGCCAGAAAGGCTGAACTTCACGGTTGTGAAACACCTGTGATTCCTTAAGGGTTCCTAAGAGACATAATCAATTACTGTGATACTTCATTGGAAGGCAGCCTTTCTCTTTCAGCAGATTATCTAGAGATGGTTACTCCATAGGGAAAGGCAGGCCAGTCAAATAATACTGTTTTAGTTGAATGGTGGTCAATCCAAATGCCTTTTCCTCAATAATTCAGCTTTTCTTCAAGTGTAAGTACTGGTGAGCCTTCGTTCAAACTAAATCTGTGTTAATAACTGCTTAGCTCAAGGGTCTCCGACATTGGCTTGTGGACTTCAACTTGGCTGAGGAATTCTGGGAGGTGAAGTCCACAAGTCTTAAAGTTGCTAAGGTTGGAGACCCCTGGCTTAGTTTATCGTTCTGACCTCTCCTTGAACATTTGTTTCCAGATGGGAGTTCCCAGGGAAAGGGCAGCATCTCTATGGCCCTAGCTCATGACAGAACTATTGTTTCTCTTTCAGAAATCCCATGGGCAGGACAGGGTTGAGGGGCCAAGGAATCCTTAGGTTCTTTGGACCCAATCATGCCTTGCATCCAGTTGTGACACGGTGAGGAAATTTTAGGTGCTTCTTTTGTAATTTGTTTTTATTTTAATTCCTGTTTTATACTCATCTAGAGATTAGAAGCAGACATCTTGTTTCCACAGATCAGTATTGTGAACTCCATTCCACTTTTCACCACACTTCTGAGCCTTAGGTGTTGACAGCAGCATCTTGACAGCTGAAGTGTGGTATCCATGGCAACAGGAGAGTGGGGAACCTTGGATGCTCATGATTTGAAGCATGAACAGAAACTGCATGTAGTTTCAAAAGACTTTTTCTCATTGTCAAAAAGCAGAACATTCATCTTAAGTTTTTAGTTTATGATTTATTGAATAAATATTTGAGGCTGAATAGGATAGAGATACTGGAAAAATCTATCACAATGATTTTTAACCACTATGCAGAGGCTTATATCTACTTTCAGTGTGTGTGTGTGTGTGTGTGTGTGTGTGTGTGTGTGTGTGCATAATGAATATCTGACTGATATAATAGAGTTTGATTATATTTACAATACATATTTAGAAAAAATACATTTGTATACTGCTTCTCATCCAGATAACAATCAGAGCTCATTTTATTTTAGTATTATACATTTCTTCATATACCTTTTGATTTCTTCATGTACCTTGATACAAGAGCAAGCTATACTCTCTTTTTTTATAGTTGGCGAAGGAATGTTGATGGATCCATTTATCGAAAAAACTTGAAGAAAATGCTGGAAGTTTTAGTGGTCAATTTCCCTTTCTTGGATAATTGGGCTTTACTTGGGGTAAGCATATATGGGGCAGTCTATCTTCAATAAGATCTAAGTTGGTAATTTAATAAAATCATGCCAATTAATAATATGTACTATTAAAACAACAAACTATGTCTACTGGTAGTCCTTGACTTAAAGCTGTAATTGAGCCTAAAATTTCAGTTATGTCATGCTGGTAGTTAAGTAGATCATCTGATTTTACTTTCTCTGTTATGGGCATTAAGCACAAATGGCAGTTCTAAAACAAATACTATGGGCGTTAAGCAAATCCATTGTCTGCAATGGGCATTTTTGTCTGAAAGCACAAGCAAATGTATTGTCCTGCAAAAAATGTTGAAAATCATGGTCACCACAGGATGGTGCATAAATGTGGGTCAGTTGCTGGGCACACAAAATACAATAATGTGAGCATGGGGGGTAGCCATCAAAATTTTGAACCCAGGTCATAAGTAGACCCACAGAGTTCCATTGTGACTGTGAATGGTCACTAAGCTGAGGACAATAAGCCAAGGAGAATGGACAATAAGCTGAGGACTACACATATGAAAAAAATAAAAGTATGGCTGCCTTCTGAAGTTTTCCATAATAAAAACATATAAGCTGGGTATCTTTTTCATTATGTGGATAAGAATGTGTTCTGTGCTGTAGACTGAATTTGATTCCAATGAAGTGGCATGTGTCTACAAATCTTACTTACTTACCTCCTTCAATTCAACCACATAGACACAAAAAAAACCCCAAAATGATGGGTTCATCTAATCTACAGGCCCTGTGCTTGAAGAAACATCCTAATTTTAAAAGATTATGAAATATCAAATGGATTGATCTCAGCATGCCTAGTAGCTTCCAGAACTTGTAGCTTGGGGATAAACAATTGGAGAAAGGTATAAAGAGCTTTATAGGATGCAATCACCTCTTGAAATGCATAGAGAAGCCAACTCAGAATCAGTGCAGCTCATAGAATGCAATATGGGTCTACTGAGGTACACTCATAACTGCCCATGCTACTGCATACTGCAGCTGATTTTCTTTGTAGAGTTCACTGTAGTAATTCATTCAGGAGGCAATCAAGGAATCAGTGATCTTTAGTAATGCTTTCCAATTCAGGAAACCACACAATTGGGATAGAGGACAATCTATGCACAAAGCCCTTCTGGCTATGGCTGCTACTCGTTCCTCAAATAGCAGCCACATTTCTTGGAGGATCCCCATATTGTGTACCAGTTCTGCCTGGGGCAAGGCAATCCTACAAAGAGCTAAGGGATGGTAAATCTCCATATATAAGGGGGCCTTAAAATCATAATCGGTCCAGTTTGCTTGGGTCAAATTGAAGCATGTTCTTCCCTGTTTAGATTGCCACACTTCCAACACCAGAACTTCAATAGTATCATGATATGCCCTGAAGGTAGAGGTGTATATTTAAAATCCTTGATTTTAATACCTCAGCAAAGGTTACTTACCTGATCCCTCAGAGATTTATCATTTTGTTAAATTTATTGGTCCACCCCAGAGGTGTTATTCATCAGGTTCTGACCAGTTCTGGAGAACCAGTAATGGATATTTTGAGTAATTTAGAGAACAGGCGAATATCCCCTCTGACTGGAGATTTTATAATATCCTTCCCCTGCCACGCCCACCAAGCCACGCCCACAGAACCAGTAGTAAAAAAAATTGAATCCCACCATGACAAAAACTGCCAACTGAACAGAAATTTCTGTTTTCTATAGCATTACAGTTAATAGAATGCATGCCTCGTGCACTAAATAATGCTTTGATTCTTTCCAGGGATCTCTAGAACCTGGGGAAGCATTGCCACAAAAAATAAAACAGGTCCTGAGACGAGAGTTCTGGCCACAATTTCAGAAATTGCTGAATCAAGGAACAGAGGTATTTGGCCATGCAGCTGTGGCTTGATAAAAGTGGAGAAGAGTCTTATAGAGTTGTTGATGAAAATTAGCCATTTTTCCCACTATCTTCTTAAAGGCATGACAGTTGTAGAGAATTGCACTTATGATGCAGGGGTCATATAGGGCCTAAATGTGGACACAACATAGAATGAATCATGTTTTTTAAGATGACATTTTAACAATACAGAAATTTTACATTTTATAAAATTTTTCAGTATTGTACAGTTTACCGAAGACACAGCATGGGTCATACACATTTTGTTTATTGATATTAGGAAAAATTTCTGTATGTAATGATGTAACCATGTTATATAAGGTCCAAATATTCAGCAAAGTAGACTTTTTAATCCATTTTCACAAGCCTGTAATCAAACAATGATTTAACCAATATGGGAGAATATATATAGGTCAGGGTTAGGTCTTCGTGCTAGCTTAGTTGCTTTTTTTGCCAACTTTGCATTAACCAGGTTAGGTAACATCATTAGTGTGTAGAAGAGTGGAGTGGGTGGCTATTTAAATATAGTACTTTGCTCTGCCATTTTGTTGGTGATATGCTTCTTCTTTGATGGTTCCTGGATTAGGATATTATTTCTTCTCTGATTATTTATCTGGTATTGTTCCCAGTTTATTTGTTGGCTGCTGGAGGAGATATATTCTAACGCCTAATCTGTTTCCTTCCTTCCTGGGTTTTTGATTGTCCTTTAGATAGTATATAAGCACTTTTGGATTTGGCTTGATATAAAATGTTATAGTTCATCAGTTAAAATTGGGGTTGATTTAATCCATGTGTTATATGGTACTATAAAAACTCCTTAATCTCACAACACACATCAGAAACAGAAAAATGCCTTCTATTCCAGGGCATCTCAGCTAAAGGTATTTCCTATAGTACAATAATAATACCACCAGCATCCTTTCCAGAAGGAATGGTACTTTTTAAATATTTACTTCTACACACCTTTGTGACAATTGTTCTTTAGATTGATAAGAAACTGTTCTATCCTTTGAATGATAGCAGCCTTTTTGTCTTTTCTCTCTATATACACGTTATCTCTCTGAATCCTATCTTCTTCCAGATATATAAAGGATATGTAGATGATCCAAGGAACACAGACAATGCTTGGATGGAGACAGTGGCCATTAGTGTACATTTTGAAGATCAGAATGATGTTGAAATGAAGCGTCTGAATTCAGTATGTGTCACCAGATCACTTCTTACCATCACGCTATCCTCAAGATGCAAATTCTAAGATTCTGTGAACAAAACCCAGGGTGGTGGGTCCCCAGGGAGATAGATGAAGGGTCCAAGGAAATTTAGGATAGCACTCTGAAAGGCGAAAGACAAAATCATGGTAAAGAAAGAAGATAAAGGCCCTGTCACACTGCCCAACGGATGCAAAACGTTTGTAAAAAGGACACAGCGGACGAGAAAAATGTTCCATCCATTGTTATCCGCTCTCAAAAGGGGCAAAAATTTGCATAAACAGAGCGGATAACACGTAAAAGAATGGACGGGGGAAGGACGCAGAGCGGATGGAAAGCGGATGCGGAACGGAAGCATCCTTTTGCATCCTCTAGGCATCCTCTAGACATCCTTAATATCCGAGATAGGTCCCCTCTGAGAACGTTTTTTCCGTTTTAAATGCTTTCTTTGCGTGCTGCATCTGCTTTCATCCTTTCTCCGTCCGTGCTACTAACGCTGTGCGTCCGTTCCACGTCCGTCCCGCTTCCTCCCTGTGTCCGCTTTCCGCTGGAGCAGATGCAAGTTGTGCGGACGTGCAGTGGATGCCTAGCGGATATAGCGGATGCAAAACGGATGCAGAACGGATGTCCCCCATATGCCTAGCGGATGCAGAACGGACGCGTTGGATACATTTTCCACTCAAAAGTTTTGAGCAGCTCAAAACCTTTTGAGCAGATGAAATGTCAATAGACGGATGCTGGACAGATAGAGAGGAAGCAAAACGGAGGCAGTGAGTACAGAACGGGAGCATCGCGTTAACCAATGGATGGTAAGTGTTTTTCTCCGTTTTACATCCTCTTTCCATCCGTTGGTGCAGTGTGACAGGGGCTTAAATTGTGCATTTATGTGTGTGTGTGTGTATCTGTACATGCATGCATGTGTATGAGATAGATAGAGAATGGATCACAATTCCTTACGCTGTAATAAGAGGAACATTTAGCAGGTCTACTGCAGACACAGTCATATACATTGTATTGTATATGCAAAGAGAAATAGTGCAGACCCTAAAAGTGATTTTTATTCTCATTGATCTCAGATTAATTGACTCACTGAGCTTTTTGAGATAATCTACTCATATCACATGTTCAAGACTGTTTCCTTCTAGCTTTCATGAAGCTGCAGGGAAACTAATTGTAATTAAAAAAAAAAATCTGTCTGGGATTTCTTTCTCCAGTTTCTCCAGGGTTGTGACTTTGAAGTGATGGTGCGATGGCAGGTGGTGGACAAGAAGATCCCCCTTTATGTCAATCACAAAGAACTTCTGAGGAAAGCAACTGTCCTTTTGGGAGCATATTTCTAATGGCCAAGAGCAACATTAAATTTTGCATTTGCATTTCTTTCTCAGCTCTTTCTAGCTGCAGTAAACCAAACTGTATCCTGCTTTTCAGAAAACCTCTTAAGAACCTTTTTCCATTCCAGCTGAACATAGAAATGAAATTCTTCTTTACTTGGCCGAAAATGTATGCTTGTTTGAACAGCAAAAAAAGAAGGGTTAGAGCTTTCTTTCATTATACTGAAGCCCTGAATTCCTTTTCCAGAAATGCTACACATATTCCTGTGGATCATGTAGAAGTAATGGACATCAGGGCTCTGGGTAACCTCATAAATTTGTAAAATATACAATAAAGTGAATTGTAACTTATCTTGTAATACTATTAATAGCACGGGAATAAGCAGTCACTGCCTTCAGATTGCACACAGCATCACTTCTCATCCAAGAAGCGAAAGGGAATGTGGTAGTATTTTTCAAATACTTGAAAGGAGGGCAGACAAATCCTGAATTGAAGCATATTTTTCCTGTTTTTTTTTCCTTCTGAAGAAAGGCACAAATAGTGTGGGAATCTAGTTCAAGGGAAACCTGAAAAAATCTAGATTCCAATTTTCTGGGGACTGTCTTAACTTCAGTAGACAATTGGCCATTATGCTCAATGTCCAAAGTCTCATTCAACTTTTAGCTAGATATGCATTTGCCTTGAACTTTGTGAGATCCTCTATCTCTGCCTGAAACCTTAAAGCAAGCTACAGGTAGCTTAATTCACAATTATGTGAGTTTGTGAGGATCTTCTGTGAATATCTCATGTCTTTCAGTGGTGGGCTATATTGCTTGGCTTCTGAATCTTCCCCTCTTTTGAAAAGAATGGAGATATCCTTTGTACACAACTGAAGCTGCTGTTGATTTATTTAAAAGTGAGCTATGTATGCAAATACATCCACACACTCAGATTCATCTGCCCATAAAGTCCTTTATTTGAAATAAATAAAATACATCAACGCACATAAAATACAGAAAATGTTTCAATAATTGAAACAGTTTCTTAAAACATTTAAAAGCTTGCCTCAATTAAAAGCATAGTGCTATACACCACAGTCAAAGTAACAGATTAACAAAGTGGGGAGACAAATCAAGGAACTCAAAGCCATTGTGAAATGAATCTCAGCTAACAAAGACTAACTGGGCCTAGATTTCTTTTTTTAAAAAAAGTTATGCCTTCCCCAAAAGCACAGTTGATGACTTAAAAACACAAAGTAGCTCTTAAACCACTTGCTCAGAATTTGTTTATCTACCACCCTAAAAACTGCTGGAATTAAAGATTTAGATGAATTGGCTAGTCATGGAAGATTATAAGCCTTCCTCAGTGGGATTCAAATCATATAACAACTGGTTCCCTGATCTAATGATTTCTTCCAACAACCAGTTCACCACACTGCTCAGAAAGTTAACAACTGGTTCACCCAAACTGGTGGAACTGGCTGAATCCTACCACTGGTTTTCCTTCTTTTCCCTCTACTTCAGATAAAAGCTATTTTCCATAGTGTCTTAAAAATTGGGATGGGGTAATTGCAAAACTCCATTTCACCCTAATGTGAAAGCTATCTATTTCCAGAGGTTTTTGGTTTGTCCATCAAATGGTCCTCCTCCCAGGACAGATTGTTTTATTGTTACAAAGTACATAAGGAGCATATTCATACTTTGAAATGGTGCTGCTCTCATTCTTTATGGATGTTATCATTAATTCAAAGCAGTATGAACTAAATTAATTAGTACCATAGAAGCTGCTTCTCTCTCGTCTGAATGTCATTGCTGAAGTCTTTTTGCCTCTATTTTTTATTGGCAGTATTATTAAATACTTATCCTTGATGTTTATTATAGATGGGATTTTGTGATATTTCTTAATTTAGGTCAATAATTCTAATGTCAATGGAATCTGAATTTATGCTTCATTTTTTGTTCTCAATAAAACAATTTGCTTCAGCAAGTGTAGATATTAATGCCAGAAATGCCAATGAAGTCACAGTGTCATTTATAAAGATTTCACAGCTTTTCCTCAAAGATTTCATTCTATTGATGAATAAAAGCAAAGCAGCTTGGATAGTAATTTGTGTTCCTAGTTCTATGTTTAAATATTCAAGAGAATGAAGAAAATAATTGGAGAAGGTCCACCAAAAGTATGCAAATATACTTATCGTCAGAAAACAGTTTCTCCAAATGTGAAATATACTCAAGTAAATTATTTCAGTAGCATGGCCATTATTGAATCATACTTGGCACCGTTTAATACATAAAAAATGCAGTGGGAAAGATTAATCAATTCACCATTTGTATTATATAGGTAATCCTGACAGCAGTTAGGACTGGATTTTTTGTCACTAAATAAAGTAATTGTAAAACATGTTGTCATGTAACCACATTGCTTAGTAACAGCTGTCATTAAATGAGACCCACATTGTTTTGTTAAGCAAGGATCTCATCTCTCTGTCACATACACACTGCTCTAGGGTTTTGTAAATTCCAGAATACAAACATTTCATATCCTCTACAAATATTACCACTCCAAAGGAATAGCCATGTGTGTATGTATGTGTGTGTGTGTGTGTGTGTTCAAATTAGTGCAGACTCCTGAAGACAACTTGGGCAAGTCCTTGCTGTTTTCTTGGCAAGTTTTTGGAAATAGTTTGTCATTGCCTCCTGAGGGGCCAGGAGAGAATGGCCCAGCTGGCTTGCTGCCCAAGGTGGGACAAGAATTCAGTTTCCAAGTTTCTAGCCTGGAACTTTTAACTATTACATCAAACTGATTCTCATGAAATAGCCTTATCACCCTCCAAACATGTCCACATGATTTTTTTTTCTTGCATTATGTTTGCACACCATACTAAGACATGATGCCTTAATCATGATTAACTAGATAAATTACAATTTAAGCTTCACCCATGTTAAACCATAAACTATGGTTTGCAAATCACATTAAGTTTACTCATCATGCAAAATCATAAAAGCCATTAACAGCAGTCCAATTGTTGGACTAATCGTTTGTGGTTTTGATCCTATAAGAAACAAGGGCAAGACAACCTCAGTAGATTTTCATCTAACAATGATTTTAAAGTGCATGTAGTAGTCAAGAATCATTGTTCCTTTTCCCCAGCTCTAGTCCATGCAGAGTCAATACTCCAGTTCACTACAGAACCGTTTGATAGGATAGATGACTGGGAGTATGTGGGGTCCATTAATAGAATTCAAGTCCAGCAACAAGGTGGTTGTGTAAAGTTGACTACACACTGAATGAGACAATTTTTCTATATAATTATTTTAAAAGGCCAAATGCAAATTACAGATTGCAACAACAGAAATATGATTTTTAAAAACTGAAGTAATCAGTTCACTTGCTTTGGGATACCCAATCTCAAGTATTGAGTTCAGTTCTACCCATTGCACTAAAGATCTGTAGAAATTGAAGCAGGATCAGAGAAGGGCAGCAGGGATAAAATAGGGAAATAATCCAATAATTGAAGGCATTGGGTTTGTTTAGAGAAAAGATTACTCAAAAGGATACGCTAGACCTCTTCAAATTATGAAAGGATATCATATGCAAGATGGCCAAGACATGTCTCTATTTCAGAAGCTGAGTCTTGGAAGAATGGATTAAAGTTACAAGAAGATAAATCTGTCTGAATGTAAGGGAAAACTTTCTTGCTGACAGAGCAATTTGATAGCTGAATCTGTTACCTGGAAACAGCTGTGTTAAGCAGAGGCTAGGTCAGGAGTGTCAAACTGGTGGATGTACCATGCACAGGCTACGCCCATCCCAGTTCCACAAAGAGGAAAAACATCATGAAACGTCATGTGACAGCAGTGTGACATGGCAAGTTTGACAACCGTGAGCTATTTAGTTATTTGGCTGCTGGGGTTTTTAACTCCTGTACTAAGCAGGCTGAACTTAATGAGCCTTTTAATTCTGTGATTTTATAAGGAACCTCCTAATACTGAACTATAGCAAATCACTGGCACACATATATTGCAATGTGAAAATATGAATTTTCCTTTCAATAATAAAGATGTTAATAGTTTAAGAACATGCTGAAGTCTTGCTCTTCAAGATTAAAAAAAAAAAGGAGTTCAAGGAGATATTACAACCTGGAGTTACTGCAGGAGCAATATCACTCTGGCATAACAAAAAGCACTTCTAATAGTAAATACAAAGCTTTACATTTTGGCATCTGTGCAATAATGGAAAGCAACACCAAATGCCTATTTTCTAATCTAGTGAATATCAGCTACTGTATTCCACATATGATACTGTAATGTGTAACTCCCAAGCAAGCAATAGACCACTATGTTGCTTCCTATCTCTGCTAATACGTCCTTTATTACTGAGCGGCCCCTTTAAAAATTCCAGGATGCTCAGCTAGGGTGGCAGTGACAAGCAGATGCGATCCAATTACAGTCAGCATTTGCCATGAATGGCTTTGTGTGCGACTGATGGGATGAGGACGGCAGCAACAAGTGCTGTGTGCAGGCTGCAAGTCTTCACTGCTGCTGCTTCAGCTCTGAACTGCACCCACTTCCAGGCAAGGGTGTGGCAAGAGAAAGCAGAGCAAGAGCTCCTGAGCTTTGGATGAGGAAGAAACTTGGGATCCTCAGGTAAAAGGATAGTCAGCTGACCTCAGTTCAGGTATCATGGCCAAAAGGGAGAAGAGAAGGCAGTGGAAATAGGGCAGATTTGGCATATTTGCATGATGAAGTGGAGAAAGCTGACTATATGGATTTTTTTTCAATAGGCTCAATCCAAGAATCCAATTTTTTTAAGGTGGGAGTGGGGTATTTTGCTCTTTAACTAGGTAAGTGTGTCCAGCATCTGTGCTGCTCTTGTTTTTGACATAATGGTTGAAACTCTGGGAGGAAGATATAGGTGGAGACTACAGCTAGATTTAGTGTCATATTTACATCCTGAAGCATATTAGGATTAGCAGTTTTGCCGGTTATGCTTAGAGCAGGGTTGCCAATGTTCAACATTATGACTCATGTACCTTTAATAGTTTGGAGAAAGACAGCAGATGTGCTGCTTGTCATGTCACAGTGCTTCAAAGGTTTGAAAATCTGCTTGCCTACATTGTCTTCCCCAGCTCGCCTGAGGGCTGAAAGCTTCATCTGAGGCAATAGGTTATGGCAAGGTTGAAAAGGAGAAAGAAGCATTCTTAGAGGGATAGAGAGGATTCCCTCCTATGCAAGAAATTTCCTCTGTCACTACAATCAGCAGGATCCTAAGAGCCTGGCTGCATATAGGCTGTACCCAAAAGTCCAGATTTTCAAAACCCAAATTAGTGGCTGTAGCTGAGCCCCCAAAAGGCCTATTTATATCACAGAATTCAAATGATTGTTCAATTTGCCAATTTCCTCAGGGAACTCTGGGGATTGCAGTTCTGTGGCCAGCTTACTAAAGATCTTTTACAAAATTTTCTGCATCCATTACAGAAGAAGCCATTAGAGTTAAAATGGCACAGAACATATACAATTCTGTGGTCCTTTTTATGATTTTGGGAGGCAACTAGGTGATGAGGCTAATTAATCTTGCATCTTTGGCATATAATGACAGTCAGTTTTTAATAATTATTTTCAGTCATGTACACCATTTTATTTGCCAATTTTCTTAACTGTAAAAATTATGCCATCAACAGAAAAGGATTCAGATGATAGATTTCCCTTCTAGGATCTGAAAACTTCAAAAGAATGTAACAGCAAAATACTGTTTTAAAGTACTAAGAACAAAAGAAAGCAAATAAAGGGTTTCTGATGAGTTTGTTTAGGTCAGAAAAGTCACGAAAAGAACAGATTCTTATCTTATTTCATCCTTCTCTTTTCCTTACTAAAAAAACTACTCTACCTTGCTCTGAATGTCTCCACCCTCAGCAAGCATATAAAATGGGGACAAGCAGAATTCCTGTCCTCATCTTAAGGTTAGAAAATGAAAACAGGATTCTGCAACTTCCTATTTCTTTATAATGTTTACTGCTCCCCACTCAATGGTTTTTCTCTGTAAAAGTCTCCTAACCTTACTGAGTACAAACTTTTTTCCCCAATACAATGAATCCAAACTGAACAGGCTTTTTTTCTCCCGAGCAGTTGTGACAATTGTGCTATTCGAGCCATGGTGGCACAGTGGTTAGAATGCAGTACTGCAGGTTAACTCACTGCTCACTCCAGAAGTTCGATCCTGATAAGTTCAAGGTTGACTCAGCCTTCCATCCTTCCAAGATCGGTAAAATGAGGACCCAGATTGTTGGGGGCAATATGCTGACTCTGTAAACCGCTTAGAGAGGGCTGTAAAGCACTGTGAAGTGGTATATAAGTCTAAGTGCTATTGCTATTAGTTCAGCTGCCATAGATTGCAGAATATGGTTTAAATAAAAGGACTATGTTGCAATATACAGAAAACTTCTCTTTTGATTAAATATTTTTTTAAACAAAATTCTTTCCAAAGAGAAGAGACTTCGGTGCAATTTCATGGGTGGAATATGATGCTCTCCCAGTTATTCAGTTAAAGTTAGTCTTGCAATTTTAGACTATAATAGAACCCCAAACAAACTCCTTAGATGGGCAATTGACTGCTGAAAGGTCTGAAATGTTGGGCTTCCCCCTAGGCCGATGAAGCTGAAGCAGGTGGAATGTACAGGGGCCCGTGGTTGTTTCTCTTAAGTATGCAAGGTTTGTCACCTCTTTAGTCATCCAAGGTATTCCCTCCCCGCTCCACATACACACTAGACTTAGACTTAGATTTAGGGTGAATCTCCCCTCATTTCCCATGCTTTATATAAGCTGCAAAGTTCCAGATGACCACCAGATGGCAGATAAATGGAGTCGTTTATAACTTGTGTCATATTTAATGCAGCAGCCCAAGTAAGGAACTTATGTTTATTATGTCTCCCTCGTTCCTTTAAAAAGCAGAAAAGAAAAGGAGAAAGAGGAGATTTTTAAAAAGCAGCAAGCAGCAAGTGCTGAGAACCTGGTGGGAGCAACCATGGAGTTCATTGTGAGTAACTGCCACGCCTTGCTTCACTTTATTTGTACCACTGATCTGCAACTTCCCTAGTTTCCATTGTTTCTTTTAAATCCCAAGAGATAATTATTTCCCCTTTTTTTAGAATGGGATAAGGCAGAATGGGCTCCTTCACAGTGATAAAAACATGTTTTCAAAATGCAACAACATCAATACTAACATTCTCTATCACTTGAACAAGAGAATGATTGAAAAGGGGAGAGAGAAATGACCTCAAGGGGTTTGTCTTCAATTGCTTCTGTCCGGAGGGAGGGAGGGTGGGGGAGAAAGAGAGAGAATGAGAATTAGTTATCTATCAGGGCTTTGTTATGGAAATTTGCGGTCATGGATATTTGAGTATCAACATTGGTTTGATCATAGGTGGTAATTTTAATTTTTGTGTTGGAATTAGATGAAAATGTATTCATATTTCTGCCCCTGTAGAGATTACTTCCCCACCTTTCTGTGCTCTGGAAAATGAGAAGAGTGAATTGATGCTGTGACACACCTGACCTCAGTGCAAATCAACCCACCAAGAGTCTGAAGAAATTCTTGTGGGCCCTCTTAATTCAAAGGAGTGTGGGAGGGAAAGGACTCATTTTCTTTGCCTTAGCAGCCATGCAGGATTCCCTATTACTGATTGGATGACCAGCATGTTTCTGGCAACTGAGACATCTTGGCCTGTGCTGTTCCTTTGTTCTCAAACTCTGTTCTGCCTCTTCTTTTGCACCCCTTCCTGTTGTTGTACATCTTGCCCTGAACAGTGTCAATGCACCAATTATTCAGGAGCAACTGCCGTTCTGTGTAGTGCTAGCAACTTGGAGGAGATTCCAACAGATATTCCCAAAGATACCATGTTTTTGAAGCTGGATGCAAACAAGATCACTGCAGTTCCCAACAGCACTTTCAGGCACCTTGCCCACTTACAAGAAATAGATCTCTCCAAGAATGCCATTGAGAAGATCGATTCAGCAGCATTTAAGGGTGTGGCTGATGGCCTGCGATTGCTGGATCTTTCTGGCAATCACATACAGAGAATCCCAAAGGAAGCCCTGGTCAACCTTAATGCCATGATTCGTTTATCCAACAACCCTTGGCATTGTGAATGTACTTTGCAGGAAGTCTTGTGGGAAGTGAAACTGGACCCTGATTCAGTCAATGAGATCACCTGCCAAACATCTGTGCAAGAGGAATATGCTGGAAAGCCTCTGCTCCACATCCTAGATTCAGGCATCAACTTTTGCAACATGCATCAGAAAACCACGGATGTTGCCATGTTTGTTACCATGTTCAGCTGGTTTACCTTGGTCATTAGCTACGTAGTATACTATGTCCGGCATAATCAAGAGGATACAAAGAAGCATCTGGAATACTTGAAGTCATTACCTAGCACAAGAGTTCCTAAAGAGACTATCAGCACAATTCTGTAGCCTGGAGTGCTGACCTTCAGCTACACAACCTGTTTTCTAAAGAAGAAAATGTTGGATGAAATACAGAAAATTTATTTTCTGCTAGTTCAGCCAGGATTTTTCTAATTTTTTTCTAAAAAACAAAATGTTTCATAAAAGGTAAAAAAATGTGTGGACATTATAAATATGGTAAAAATGTCTAAACCCCGTTTCCCTGTGCTCTAAGCTATTGTTACCAATAGTGGATCCAAAAGGTCTTTGAATGGCACATGCTTTGTTTTGGCTCCTTAATGTTCACAATCAAGATCTTATTCCAAGAGAGAAATCTAAAAACCCTCAAATGGAGCAATATAATCCTGACAAATGTGCTCATGGTGCCAATGGAATATGTACATGGTTGACTTTTGCTTAATACTCTGAATGAAAAGAAAAATCACTTTCTTCAAAGCTTACAGAAAGTTCTATTGCCAAATTCATAGATTTTGCAAACAAGAACCCATACAGTTTGGTGTAATTTAATATGTGACATGTATGTTTGTGTATGTGCTACAAATCTAAAAAGGGATACACTTTATACTGTATCTGGATTCATACTTCTTCATTCTCCATCAGATTAAAAATGTATTTTTAATTCCAGAAACATTATGGTGCAAGGAAAGGTGGAAAATGAGCATATGTTATAAAAAAAAAAAAAAAGCTGAATAGATTTCCTTCAGGAAGATGGGGCAGATACATAATGATGAAATTGTTTATTTCTACATTTGCTTACTTTATATTACAAGTGGTGGTTCAAATGTGCAGCTGGTCTGAGGATTAATAAATTTGAAAAGGGAAAAAATGAATAAAAAACTTGAGAAAAACCTAGTCCTGGCATCTGAGAACAATTTGTGAGAACAGAAATCTTCAGGCTAAGAAATGATAATATAATAATAAGCTAATAGAAAAAGCAAATAAGAAGGTTATAAAGAGCCTCTCATTGAGGGAGATGAGTAGTCTAGTAACATGAAGTATAAATAAATAAAATATTAACTTAAGAATGCTTCTTTACATGATTTTAAGGTTAAAATCTCGATTGAAAGAGATTTTAACAGATTCTGATAAACATGTTGAATCCAACCTTTTCAGAATTTGTCAGACTTCAATAAAGCAAGGCCAGTACTGAAGAGAATCTACTGGCAGCAATAAATTTGACAGCAACACAATACAGTATTCACACACTGCTCTAGGCACAGAAACAGGTTAGACTTGCTGTTTGAAAACAAAGTTCCAAATTAAGTCTTCATCTGCATGCTGTTATGCATTTTAAGACTCTTGAGAACCTTTGATTGTATCTTTGACTCTCTGCTATACTGTTCTAGCGTGATAGCATGGCTTTCGATCGCTACTTTTGGGAATATGATATATATATATATAGCTCAGGGTTGAAGTTTGGAGTTCTTGATGCTCTTGAAGCATGGTTGTTTGCTTGCTGACATTCCATTATCTAAATAGGCAACATCAGTGCTGCTTAGTCAAGTAATAAAACAACTATGTAAGCAAACAACCATGTTCAGAGAGCTCCAAGGACTCCACAATGTTCCAATTACTCAACATATATAGATTTCTATTGGATGCATTTGTTAATCTTTATAGCTATCCTGTTGGGTTGTGCAGTACTACAGCTTCACTCACCCAAAGGGTTCTGGAACATGTGGGAGCACAAATGTGGCATCACCTTAAAACCTCAAGGTCTTTTTCTTAGATTATGTGTGATCCTAGGAAAAGATGAAACTGCTGTAAGGTATTGAAAGGGATCACATTTTTAGTTCTGTGCATTATTAACCCTTTGTGGTGATCACATCTGAAGGCCCATCATGTGACAGCTGGTTAATCAACACTTTGAGAAATTTCAGGACAGTTGGGACCTTTTTTATTAATAGTTTTATTCTACTGTTTATGTACCATTGCAATTCATTTGTTGTGCAGGATGGTAATGTTTGAATTATGAGGATATAACTCTGGTAATATTTGAATTATGGGGATATAATTCAGTCTGATGTTGAAACTCTTTTCTTCCTAATTCTCAGTGTAGAATGTGGTTATGGCATCTCTCATAATGAGCATTACAAATTCCTGCACCATTTTCTGAACTTAAAAAATACTGACGGTTGTGCATCCATCTATTATGTAGTTTAATTCTGAAAAAGTCATCCAATGTCATTTTTTTCCTTTTAAACTGTTTTAAAAAATCAAAAAGATTATACTCTTGCTCTTCCTTAATTAAAAAGGTGCTATATAAACATTAAAAAACAATATTTCTGCCTTCAAGCTGACAATTTAATAAATATAGCTCATAAGGAAAAAGAAAGATGGAAGGAGGAAGCAGATGAATTAAATTAAGTACTAATTCTTCACAAAGCACTCATAATTCCTACCTGCTGGTTACCAAGAATTTTCCTATGGGTTTAAAAATAATTATTGTGATTATATTTGCTATCTGCAGGCCAATTTTTTCTCTCAACAGAACATTTGCCTGCATGCCACCAGCTGGTCTCATAAAGGAATAGATCCTTTTACTTTGGACTAAGAAACATGGTAGTACCTACTATACCCAATTTTATTTTATGGGGCTATTATATGTACCCATAAAAATCTGGAATACTACTAGATGATAGCAAAAAGATATTCTTTGCTGCAATTTTGTAATATTCTGAATTTTTAAGCCCAGATAACACAGCTCTAAATTATCAGGAATATTTTACTTATTTGGCATAAACTGAAGTTTAGTACTATAACTTGAAGAGATTGGATGAAACAGAGAAGAATTCAACATTTGCAATGGAAAATAAGGAAGAGGATAATGATATACCAATCTATGAAACAGAGAAGTTATAACTATCATTTGCTCTGTGTAATCTTTTTTTATTAAGAAAAAGCTCATTCTTTTGTTCATTCTTACTATTTTTATCAGTAGCCAGAAACAAAACCCAAGACTGAAACATTTGTGTGACTTTATATGGGAATAATATCATGAAGTAGACCTTGGATAGAAGGGCAAGTGCCCAATCAGTTGCTTGCTTTTCCATTTTGCTTGCCTTTCCCTTTTTGCTCCGTAGATGTTCCAGGATTATACGTAGATTGCAGCTTCATTATCTCTAGTCACATTGGCTGTTGAAAATATTTGGAATAAGTATGAAAAGTTGCTTTGGACTGTGTCCCTACAGGTATCACTCGGATTACAACTACTCATTCAGTGTCTGCTCAAATTTACAATGGCACAAACCAAGGTGGATTTATGACTGGTCCTCTGGAGACTGATATTTTCAGTCTCCCTGCAGTCATATGATCAAGATCTGGGCACTCAGTGCCCAGCTCATAATTATGATATAACAGTAAGCAAAGGTTGTTTGTTCATGATTTCCTACATTCTCTGCCAGCTTCTTACACACAAATTCAGTGGGGAAGCCATCAGGAGTTCTCAAGTTACTCCCTTTGCAGCCACTTTTTCACCCATCCAGGTTTTGCAGCATATGCCCACCCCATTCTCCCAGCCACCTGTTGCACCCCCACATCTGACTGTGCTCCACATCATCTGCTTGCCTGGGATTCCTACCTCTTCCTCCATAATGACCACATGGTCGTAAGGTTGCAATTGCAAATAAGACTTCCAGAAATACGGTCACGAAGTGATGCAGTTACACGACATCCATCATTTAGTGACAGTAATTCCACTTCAACAGATACAGAAAGTACTAGATTCGTTTACAATATTCCACTCATTTATATCGTCAAGGGATTATGTATCAATTATTTTAAAGCAGTGTTGAAGAAACTTCTGGGATGAGAAGCAAAATGTCTTCAAAGAAAAACAAAGTCATTTCTTCTTGAAAAAGCACCTTTGAGACAACCCTGACCTGGATGACCGAGATCTCCATAGATATGTTAAAGCAAGTAATAATTACAATAATGCTGATGTAAACATACAATAAAATATGGAATCAAACATTACTAAATGTAAACTAAATGGCTTACCATTTGGCTTCACAGAAGAAGCAGTTATGATGTTGAGATAACAGAAGGAAAGACCTTTGACTATTACTTCTCGGGTATAAAATATATATTGATTAAAGAATTGTATTGGTGTACTACAAAGGTTGACAACACAGGACTTGCAGGAGGCAGAACATTCACAATAGCTTTAGATTAGAGGTCTTCAAACTTGACAGCTTTAAGACTTGTGGACTTCAACTCCCAGAATTCCTCCTCTAGTCATGTTAGCTCAGGAATTCTGGGAGTTGAAGTCCACAAGTCTTAAATTTGCCAATTTTGAAGACCCTTGCTTTAGATGGTATCTGAAGAATAAAAAAATGAAATTTATAACCTGTTTTTAAAAAAGGACAAACAAGATTTCACATTAGTAAGATCACCAAATCTCATGAGACATTGGTATTCTGCATAGGATCTCTCAGGATTTGAAGTTAAGCTTCATTTTTTCATTCAGTTTTCAATGCTGACTTTCATGATATTTGGTGATCCAATGAGACAAATGATGGTACTCAGCACTTCAAAAGGTTATTGATACTAAGACATTTTAATTGAATGGCAAATGGAATGGGGGAGGAGAGGGAGGTCTCCTCTATGCATTTTATCCCTGCTATCATGTCTTCATGTAGTAGTTTCAGCTAATAGGAAATGACTGGCCCAGAGTTACCCACTAAGCTGTATCCTGGATTGGGGACTTAAGCCCATGTATTCCTTTTCCAATTTCTGTATACTTCTTTCCAGAAATAAGCAAAATATAACAGTATCCCCCATTACAGATGAAGGCAGGCAGCCTAACCTATAGGCAAAGCAGACTGCTAGGCAAACAGCAATCTGTCTTACTCAATGCATTTATTCCTGTTCCATCTAGTGTTTCAACACATGTCCCACTGATCACATATATGACATTCCATAATTTCACCATCTATTGTTTGAAGTATTGTAATGAATCCTTAAATTTTGTCACTTTGCTTTACTTTTTATAAATGTCAAATTGAATCCAGACTGGATAACTCTGATTCTTAAATTATGGTAGCTCAGACATTGTAGCTGTAGTTAGATTTCATCTGAGATGAAGTTTGAATGCAAATAAGCTCTGACACAGCATCTCTGAGATGGTGCAAATCACTCTGTTAATTTTATTAGGAACTGCTTTCAATACTGTAAATATTATCCCAATAATAAATAATTCCAACTCTATATATCCATATAACAAATGTGACCATCAACAATTTACATATAATATTTTGTGAGTAGAATAATACATACTCGCAGCAAACAGAAGCTTTATAATTCACAAACTAACATGGGAAAATAAACTAAGAAAGCTAGGGTCAACTAGGATTGGAGTTTATTGCAGAGATATTATAAATCCATATAAAGTACTGGGCTTTCCATGTGAAAAAGTTCAGAAGCATTATTTCCTAAGGCTTAAAACAGAAACTTTTAAATAATATTGGCTTTTCTTTCCTTGTAGCTATCCTGCAAAACTGGAGAATACAAACCTGGAAGAGCTGTAATAAATCCAAGACTTTTTGTAAAGACACAGCCCTTCTATAATAAGGAATATATGTCATGCAATCTAGGATAGCCAGAAATAAAGGAGTAACTGAATTCTGAATTTTCTCAGCAAGGCTCAAAACGTTTTTTCCTTGAAACCCTGAGATTCAAATTTGGAAATTGCTCATAAAAAACCAAAAAGAAGTTGGCCTTTTGTGGTCTCATGAATTTCATATATGACAGAGTTTCATATTTTAAAAAACCTCTAGTAACTTCTAGGATCTACATCAAAATTCTTTTCATGACAATGAGTGTGTTGCTGGAATTGACTGACATATATATATATTTTATATATGTTGTATTCCTATTAGTGATGGGATTCAATTTTTTTTACTACCAGTTCTGTGAGCATGGCATGGTGGCCATGGCAGGGGAAGGATACTGTAAAATCTCCAGTCTGAGGTGGTATTTGCTGATTCTCCAAACTACTCAAAATTTCCACTACTGGTTCTCCAGAACTGGTCAGAACCTGCTGAATACTACCTCTGATTCCTATGCTCTTCCTATAATAGATGATAGTGGTATAGCTGATATAGTGGATGATATTTAGACAAGGAGGTGGAAGAAGTTGGCAAAAATTTGTATTCCCAAATATTTTCAGTAATAGATAGATACCAGATGGATACCTTTTCTGAAGTCCACTGTCCTACTTTGGAAGCAATGAATGCTCAAATTTGCCTAATCTTATGAATTATATTGGCAGCTTTTTAAGGTAGGAATGATGTTCATAAATATAATGGGGGCAGGCTTCAATATGTAAACCAAAGTTTCTGAATTCACAAATATCTTTGGCCAGCTCAAATGTACAGTCATGAAATTCAACTTAATAGCAGAAAGGATCTGTTAAAATCTAATTTCCAACAGCCTCCTACTCGGCAAGCTGAGATGCACCAGAATAATCTCTTTCTTATATTGGCTGTGTTAATTGAAATATAACAATTTTCATTATATCTCTGAATAATTAAAACAATTCACCTCAAGTCCATGCTCTCTGCTTATAGCAGGAAACTTAAGAATCAGGTCAAAAAAATTTCAGCTTCAGCACCTTGGAGAGGGGTTCTTTTGCACTTGAATACATGAGGTAAGAACCAGCTGTAGTGTTGAAAGCTTCCCAATCCCTACAGCCAAATGTTGGAAGATGGTGAACTGCTACGAAACCTTCATATCCTTGCCATCTGCAGTGCAGACAAAACAGTTACTCAGTTTGTAATTTTCTATTCATAATATGCTATTTTTCCAGTTCTTCCAGTTGTTTTCTAACTGAGGAATTGAACTGGAGAAACATTCCTTTCATGTAAATTCAGATAACCTACAAATCAGTTTCCACAACCTAGTATTCCACAACCTAGTATTTACTACCTAGTAGTAAACATAGATTACTATGTTTAGTAATCTAAACCTAGATTACTTAGTACATCTAAGTAAGATGTACTTAGTTCCCAAATTCTGAAACAAAATGGCCCAATAGCCAGGTGGCTAGGAACTTTAGGCTATATTCTAAAAATCTGACTTCTTATATGTAATAGATCACAAATAAGCAACTTGGTGTTTTCCAGATTATTATGACTACATCACTTATAGTCCTTTGGGTTTGGGCTGTATTGATTGAACCTGACTGTTCCAAATGTCTAGAACAGGGGTATCAAACCTTCAGGATCATGTTGTCATCACATGACGTATTGCGGCTTTTTCCCTTTTCATAAAATGGGTGTGAGCATGGCCAGTGTGTGATGCATCTGGCCCATGGGTCACAAGTTTGATACCCCTGGTCTAGAAGATATCATAATGACTATTCCTGATATTCAGCAGCAGTGAATTATTTGTTCAAGATTATTTTATTATCATACAGATAATATAGATACTTCAATTATAGAATTACTTAAACTAAATTTATTTGGGCTGGGCTTCCAGGTGTTTTCTGGCCTCCAGCAACTCTTATCATCTGCATCTATTTCTCACTGAATAACTACTGATTTTTCTCCCCAGTACAGAACTCCTCACTTAAATACCAAACTTCCTCCCTACAGGCATATAGGAAAGGAGATTTATATTAACAAAGCTACAGTACAGTTGTAATCAGAATGCCTATACAGCCTATTTCCTTAAATCTCTCAGAGCAAAGAAATATGAATGCCCCATCATGTCATGTTTGCATGTGATGAGCCTTATATGACTCCTACCCCTCTTTTTGGAAGGTGGGTTCACATATTTTTTGCACAGTATACTGTATATCCTGGGTAGGATTTTCAGTTTCACTGATCACTAGAAGGCAGATTATTACAAGACAGATTTCTCCTTTAGGGACTCATCAGACTTAGATAACCAAATGTTATTCTGTGAGGTTCAAATCAGCTGTTATTCCATGGGCTTCAATTCTGAGTAGAGGATTTAAAGGTGCAAGTATTAAGTGTGGGGATATATTTTTTCCTTCTCCTCCTTCCCTTGAATAATTAGTTAACCAAAGTAAGTGTTGGTTTTCTGATATGAATTCTATTGCACATTGACAATCTGGAAGTCAGACTAGCACTGAACTACATGTGCAACACCCATCAGATATAGCACCCGTCTTCCCACCTAAAATCTGTTTGCAGAAGCCAACATAATGTGAGTATGTGTACACAGAGACAGAATGGAGAATATCAAATGTGATACTTTTATTTTTAAAAAAGAAAAAAGTTAACCTTTTGCTTACTAAATAAAAAGTTTAGGTGCATAAGCCAGGGTTTAGTTTCTCTTCTGAAAAAATGAGTTTTCCAAAGTAATTTTCAAAAGCGTTTCATGTAGGTACAAGAAGTAATTTATAAGGAAAGTTTCAGGAACAACTAAACACCAAATCTATTCTAATAACCTAATTCTTTTAATCTGGATATTTTCTATTTAGCATCAACAATAGAGAGTGACAGAATAGTAACCTTCAGTATATCCTTTCTTCCTATACAGATTAAAACTCTATATATTAATATGGATTCAATCATTTCTAATTATTTTGTCTTTTTTTAAAGACTCTTATACATACAAATGACAAAACTGAGGCATTTTTTTCTTGATTACTTACCTGTAAATAATACTGTTTACAGAGAAGGTCACGCCATCATAGGAATTTGCAACAACCAAAAAGCTGTCTTCTCCCACTGAAAAGAATTCCCAGTCTAAAGCACTGTGACATGAACAAACCAAACAGGAAAATATTGCAAAAGTCAGAGAATCAGTGATGAACACACCCAGTTTCCATTCATATTAGAACTGGGGGGAGGGGGGAGGGGAAGGCAACAGGTGCCACAATTTCTGAGATCAGTATAATTTAAAAAAAAAAATGAAAATGTTAGTGCTTCTATGATATATTTCTAATAATGGCAAGATCAATTTAAGAAAATATTTAGACGTGTTTTTAGAATACAAAAACAAACTCAAACATTCCTGGAAGTATTTTTCTCCTGAAAGAACCCCATGCTGATGTTTTGTACACTACTCGGAAAAGGCACCTGTATGTAGGGATGTCCTGAAACTTGACAAATAACTGTGCTGTGATGTTAAGCTCATAGATGGAAGAATTAATGGCAAAAGTGTTGATCGGTGGTAGAGTGCTACTGTCATAACTATGACTGTTTGCCACAGCAAGAAAGACTCTGTTTTGGATGTAAAAGACCTCCCAGTCAGCAGCACCAAAAGTCTAGAAAAAGAGAGGAAGAAAAAGAGACTTTCAGTGAGACACATCTGTAGAAAGACATGCTTTATAATCTGACTCAGTATGGGGAGGAGATGTCTAGAGGATTTGCCTTTCTCTCCAAAAATCAATCTGGCATACTAGACTAACTAACTATCTGCTTCATTTAGCAGCTTGTACAAATGTTACATTTTTTAAAATGGTAATCCCCAGATTATTTGACTGTAAAAGGAACAGATGTCTTTCCTTCAGGCTGTTTTTCTGTTATTGAGCAACTGCTGTTGTACTTGTCCCACAAACTTAAATTTCGTGAAAAGGAATAAACAACAGAAAAATGTTATTTAAAAAAAAAAAAGAGTGAAAACTCTTACTAGCTGAACTCAGCTTCTAGATAAAACATGTCTTTCTGGCCAGTGGCTTTCTCGACAATAATCTTCAATTGTTTTCCTTTTGGTAGTTTTAAAAAGCTTCTCAGTCTAGTGCAGAACATTGTGATTTCCTAAACTCCCATCCAACCAAGGCTGACTTTATTTAATTTTTTTGAGATAAGAGAAGTTTGGCTGGGTGCTAAATTCTGGTTAAGAATAGATTCACTTAAATGTGATTCAGGATGAATTCATCATATGTTATGAACATATTGATATATTTTTCTTCAAAAATATTATAAATGTGGTTTGCAAGCCTTTCTCCTTCATTTCTGAATCATATCGGGATAACTTATTTTGTTTAGGACTGAACTTTCCCATTTAATTCTACCAAAGATTCATGACAATTTATAATAGAAACAACTGAACAAATACAGTTAAAACCTAAGAAGTAGTTACAATAATTAAATCTTACTGCAGTTATAATAATTGGATGGAACTTCATTAGCCACTCTAATACACAATGTTTAACATCCCAAATAATTATGATGGCAAAAAGTATTAAGCACAACAGATTCTCTGGAAGAGTAGAAGTTGTTTCATGGCATTGGAACTATAACTAGAAACAGTGGCCTAAAGCCTCCTCACATTATGGAAGTGGTAAACCTCTAGTAGCCTCTCCTGGGTGATAGGATGGATTATTTCAGACCAGACCAGATCATCTTGCAAATATAAAATATAAATAGGTCCAAAAACAGCACTTTGAATTGTACTGGAAATTTATTGATAAGAAGTGCAGTATCCACATATTATATATTTCCAAAGACCAGGATCTGCCAGTAAGTGACCTATATACACTGTTTCACAATGGTTTCAAAGTCAGTCTCATATAGAGTGCATTGCAATAATATAAATACACATGAGTTATAATCACATATTTTTCACATTCTAGAACAAAGTAGAACTGCCACACCAATCACAGCAAACAAAAGACCATCCTGGCCTCAAGTCTCCATCTGCCACCCATAAGTAAATGTGAATTCAAGAGAAAGCCCAAGTTGCAGACCTACTGCCCCAGGAGTAGTGCTTCCTCCCTCAAAACACTTTTTGGAGCTAACTGAGAATTATGATGGACTAACACTATCTTGCTTTGATTCATCTTCAGCATGTTCTGTTCATCCAACAGCTTTTCCAGGCACTAGGGAAAGATTTCCACACCAACACCAGCCTGGCCAGCAACCTAGGAAATGCAGTGTAATGGAAGAGGACAATGTGGTAGAGTAATTATTCAAGCAATTAAAGTACACATGCTCCTTTAAGTCACTTTTTCACCCACATAAACTTAGCTCATTCTACGTGTACCTATTCTTACTGAAAGAATTATAATCACATAGTTTTCTCGATGTAACAGTATTTGATTCCAAATTGTCCTTTACAGATATATTTATTCATTCATTTAATTTATTAAACTGTGGTAGTTACAAATTGTGATTCATATATAAAGGGCTCCCTTGATAGCCAGTATGTTTTAAAACACTGTCGTATGAAACAAATCATTTGAAAACAGAGCAGAATGACCTTAAAATAGATAGGTAAACAAACAATGTTTAAAAATGGAATATAAAAAAGGTAAAGAACAAAAATAAAGCTGAGCAATGATGAGGTGGGTGGGAAACCTGATTTTCTTATGGATGTGACATTGAACAGAACTTGGTAGAAGCAGATAGAAACAGCCTAAAGAACATAGCTCTTGTCCTACATATTCAATCCACATCCCCCATTATGCATGTTTATGTACAATGGATAAAAATGTAATTGTTTGATCAGAACTTTCCTAATTTGAAGAAATTGGTTTTCCCATTGTTATATCTTACCAAGATTGACTGGAAAAGCTGGAAACCCCCATTGAGCCAAATGTAGATGTTAGAATAAATCTTGGTCGATGTTCCATTGAATGTATTGGCTACCACCAGAAAGGAATAAGGACCAATAGTGAAAAATTCCCAGTCATAGGCTCCTGAAGTAGGAATAGTTTGATTAGCTTCAAAAAGCCCTCTTCTAGAGTTCCATCTATATATGACACTATTGATATTGTGGTTATCTCCTAGAGAAGAGTAAGGAAATAATAATTTGAATGGACGTGATATAGAAACGCGGCAAAACAGGAAAAGTTGAAAGATGCATAAACATAAGACTACCACTGATATTTGAAATATTTATTACTACCTTCATTTTATTTGAGTTTTTGAAATTAATTTGATGAGGAAAGTCAATCCAGAATGAAATTTTGGAAATGAAAAATAAAAAGAAGAAAAGAAGAATGATACATGTAATGAAAACAGTGGTTTACTCTTAAATGAAAAGCCAGAATGTATCTTGGTTACTTTTAAAAGCATACTTTCAGGTTCTCTTCCATTTGCTCACAGGTTTAAATTAGTCAGAGATATCTAAGCTGTGACTTAGTAACAAACCATAAATTTAAATATGTAAATGAACAATTAGATATCCTCTTCAGAGCCAGTGGCGAAACAGAAGAAGGGAGAGGGAAAGTGGAACCAGATAATTCTCAGTTTTGTGAACATGATGTTAAAAAGAGTCATGCAATGGTTAAAATGCAGTATGGCAGGCTAATTCTGCTGACTGTCAGCAGTTCGATTCTCACTGGCTCAAGGTTGACTCAGCATTCCATCCTTCCGAAATTGGTAAAATGAGGACCCAGATTGCTGGGGAAAATATGTTGGCTCTGTAAACAGCTTAGATAGGGCTGTAAAGCATGAAGAAGTGATATATAAGTTAACTGCTATTGCTAATTCAGCCTATATAGAATAATGTCTTTCCAAGAAAAATACCATTCTTTGTGGACAACTTTGTAAATTAAGTGCTAATTTAAAAGTGGAAATGTTTTTTCTGTCTCTCAAACATATAGTGATTTGCAAGGAAAAAGGAACATGAGTGACAGGCGAGAAAAAAAATGGCATGCAGGATTAGAGTTAAAACTGTTTAATTTGTTAAGCAAAATATTGTAATCATTTCCCCTAACTTATTTGTTTCTGTAAAAATAATAGGGATAATAGCTAGTACCTGACAGAT
This sequence comes from Laticauda colubrina, assembly GCA_015471245.1. Lineage (NCBI taxonomy): Eukaryota > Metazoa > Chordata > Lepidosauria > Squamata > Elapidae > Laticauda > Laticauda colubrina. The sequence goes on from BLBF01000053.1 coordinate 7,336,904, forward strand.
ATAATGCACTTTATGTTAGTATCATTCTTGCATACTTCATAAAACTGAATTAACATTTTTCATAGCTATATAATTTTTAAGTACATAAATCTGATTAGAAGACGTTACAATTCCTTTTACGTGATAATATGTCAGCAGACCACTTGGTGGCAGTACATTCTTATTTCAGAAATCGGATAGTTCCACAAACAAAATTTCTCTTTTATTTCAATTGATTCTACTTGTATTCCAAACAAATTTATTTCAAACAGATTAGACAAACTGATTGAGAGTAAAGCTGTCCTTGACTATAAATCATGACACTTATATGTTGCCTCCAGAATCAGATACCATGTTTCTGAATGCTGCCTTATAAAGTAGGATTTTGTTTTCTTTTGTCGAGTTGTGTCCAATTCTCTAGATAGGTCTTTACAGTTGACAAAACTGCCTGGACAGATCTTTACAGTTGTCCTGGCAAGGCCCTTCAGAAGTGATTTGCTATTGCCTCCTTCTTCAGCTGAGAGAAAGTGACTGGCCCAAGATCACCCAACTGGCTTCATTCCCAAAGCAAATCTAGAACACACAGTCTCCCAGTTTCTAATTTGAATCTTAACTACCGTACCTTGCCAAACTAGCTGTTGGGTTAAGATAGAAAGACATCAATATAGTAAAACCCTAACTCATTGCATTATTTAGGGGGCATCCATGAAATCTCAATGTTTGCTAAAACAACAACAAGGTTATATTATTTGCATCCATTTTCATCATTTGAATAATAATAGTATTATCAATATGAATCAATACACTGCAGGATGACGAGTATAGGCTGTAATTTACTACATCATCCCAGTATAGTTTGCCAGATGGTTGTTTTTTTACAACCCATTCAGGCTGGTATCCTATCACTGCCTCTCCATGTAGTTATAAACTTTAAAGGCTCAAATCTTCTGCCAATAAAAATGACAAAATTCCAATCATAAGAAGTGTTAATGAAAAATGAAAGGAAATTTTCATATGCAGATTAAGCATTAGTATTCAGATACCTTTTCTGTGATTAGCAACAGCAAGAAAGGTCTCTCCATCAATGACGAATGCTTCCCAATCCCTAGCACTATGAGTGGCAATCCTCTGGAAAACGGAAAATTTCTCTTTTCTGTAGTTCCATTTATAAATTATAGAAAACTCATGACCCCTTGGATTCTGATCAAGATTAGCCACTACAAGGAAAAGCTGAAAAGCAAAGAAAGAAGTTAGGCATTCATTTTGCACAGAACAATCACAAGCACAAAAAGTGTAGACTTAATATTTAACATAATATGAAGTTGCCTTGCAATAACATAGCGGGAGATGCATTTAAGGCTATATATAATTTTTATCCAAATTTGGTTGAGTCGTTATTTCAATAACTAGGTATCTGGATCAAATGTCCACAGTAGGCCAAATCTGAATATGAATTCTTCAATGCTTTTTTAGCATCATAGATACAGTATTTGGAGAAATAGGAAGACAGAACAGCTGTATCTTCAAAAATGTTCATCTTAAGTGTCCCTTACATAATAATTACACTATTATGAAATAAGCATGTACATTTTAAAGTTACAATTTAAATGGATCAGTTTCTGAACCAAATATATTTTGAGCAGAGGAACACGTAAATATATAAACTATTTCACACACTCTGATACACAATTTAATAAAATAGAAAAAAATGTCTAATAAGCTTTTTCACTACCCATGGAATATGACTCAGCCATATGCATAGTCCAGCCTCATCCATTTAGACTAGCTCCTTACCCCTCCCCACATGTCACATCTTAGTCTTGGAAACCAAAAGATTCTTCCTCCCTGTTCTTGATTTTGGCTGAAATCAGAAAGGGTGCATCCACATTTTTTTTTTTTTCTGATTCCTTTCCATGAAAACTCCCCACTCGACAAAATAGCAGTTTGAAAATTAAGCAGAATAGAGTTTTCCAGCATCTATTGCTTCATTTCTTTTTAAATAGTTATAGTGTAGGCTATTCAGGTAATATTCTCAAAGTCCCTCATAATAAAATAACAAATAGAGACGGCAGTAAGGTAAGCCAAAGTAGGTAATAATGAGGCAATCTAACAGTGGCAGTTTTAGAATATTCTTACAACTTGTCCACCCAACTGAGGTTGCAGATCAGTTCACCTTACCAAAAGATTAAAATAATGGAGCGTGTATCCAACACAACTGCCAAACATCAGAGAAGTGGATACTTGAATGCACATTAAAGCTTGGATACTAAAAAATATAAAGAACGGCTACAGGATTTGGATTTGGCTAGTCTAGAGAAAAGAGGTGTGACATGATAAGCAATATTCCAGTGTTTGAGGGGCTGAGGGGCTGCCATAAAAGAGATGGGGTCAACTTATTTTCCAAATCACCTATAGATAGGACAAGAAACAATGTATGGAAACTAGTCAAGGAGAGAAGCAACCAGGAACTAAGGAGAAACTTCCCAACAGTGAGGACAATTAATCAGTGGAACAGTTTGCCTTCAAAAATTGTGGGTGCTCCATCACTGGAGGATTTTAAGAAGAGATTGGACAGTCACTTGTCTGAAATGGTATAGGGACTCCTGCTTGAGCAGGTGGCTGGAATAGAATACCTCCAAGGTCCCTTCAGCTCTATTCTGATTTTCTTAGAAAAAAACCTTATTTATAGGTAATTCTCGACTTCCAGTTATTCATTTAGCGACAAGCAAAGTCCACGAGGTAAGCTGAATTCACTTGATGACCACATGATTCACTGAACAACTACAGTGATTCACTAAATAATCCTGGCAAAAAAGCCATAAAATCAGGCATGACACTTAACAACCATCTTGCTTAGCAACAGATATATATATATATTGATGTTCATTCCCTAGCCAAGAGCTCTGGGTTTCTTCATTTTATTCTCATAATTTTTTTTAAAAAAATAGGAGTCTGAATAGGTCATAGATTTGTTTCTACCAACCAATCTTTATCAGTGCTTAATTGAAAGAAAATTGAAAACTGGCAAATTGAAAGAAAAAAAGGATAAGTACAAAAAAACAAAAGACTTGCAACAAAAGTCAAAGATAATAAAAACAAGTTTCTTCCAAAATATAAATAACAAGAAAAAAATCAAGGAAATAGTTGGTCCACTAAAGAGAGAAGTTGGCAAGGAAGTAATAGGCAACAAAGAGAAAGCAGAACTGTTTAACTCATTCTTTGCATCAGTCTTCATGCAAGAAGAAACTATAGCTCAACCCACCAATAACATAACTGTAAAAGACAGACCAGAAATAAGTTAAAATAAGCAAAAAAAAAAAAATAGTTAGAGAACATCTTGATGAACACAAATCACCGGGTCCTGATGGATTACATGCCAGAGTTTTAAAGGAGCTAGCAGAGGTCACCTCAGAACCACTACACCATATCTTTCAAAAATCCTGGAGCACCAGAGAACTACCAGAGAAAAGAGCTGATGTTCAAAAAAGGAAAAAGAAACAGACCCAGGAAACTATAGACCAATGAGCCGAACATCAATACCTGGGAAGATACTGGAAAAGATAATAAAAAAACAGATCTGCAAACATCTAGAAACAATTAAAGTAATAACTAGTAGTCAGCACAGGTTTGTTAAGAACAGATCATGCCAAACCAATCTTATTTCATTCTTCAACATAGTGACCAAATTAGTAGACCAGCAAAATACTGTGGCCATAATATATCTAGATTTCAGCAAGGCATTCAACAAAGTAGACCACAACCTACTTCTTAGTAAGCTAGAAAAAAGTGGAATAGATAGCACCACCACGAGATGGACTCGCAACTGGCTGACAAACTGTACTCAACGAGTAGTCCTTAATGGGTCTAAGTCTACAAGGAGGGAAGTAAGCAGTGGGGTGCCACAGGGTTCTGTCTTAGGCCCAGTACTCTTCAATTTCTTCATTAACGACTTACATGAGGGAATAGAAGGGGAACTTACCAAATTTGCAGATGATACTAAGCTGGCAGGAATAGCTAACACCCAAAAAGATAGACTCAAGATCCAGATGGATCTTGACAGACTGGAACACTGGGCCATATCTAACAAAATGAAATTCAATATAGAGAAAAGTAAAGTTCTACACTTAGGCAAGAAAAACCAAACGTACACATATAGACTGGGTGAAACCAGGCTCAACAGCAGTAACTGTGAAAGGGATCTTGGACTCTTAGTAGACCAGAGGGCAACCTTCAGGGCCTTCTACGCCTTCATAGAAGGCCTTAAAAAAATCTGGACCAAAAAATATAAGTATTAAATTATTATATATAATCTATCTAATTTAATTTAATACAATACATTTAATAAATTTTCTCTAATCTATGTTCTAAAGTTAAGTTTACTGTCAAGTTCACATCAGCAATGAAAGGGTTACTGTCCTGAAACATATTATCCAATCAGAATCATCCGTCTCTATCAAAGCCCGGTTAGCTGGCTCATTAATTGGTTAGGACTTCATGAATCCAGGGGAAGGCCAAGCTATGTTGTTTTGGTTTGGAGAGTGATGGGAAAACTGACCAATCACAGTTTGATTTTAAGTGGGCGGGACAAAAATAAACGATCATAGGCCTCCGTGAAGTCCTACCAGCAGCTGCACAGTGAAATCCTGGACAACATTCTCACTCAGCTGAGGAAACGGTTCAAGGATCATGAAAAACTGATGTTCCTTGCCCTTCTGGACCCCAAGAAGTTTGCCTCATACAGAGAAAACTTCCCCAGCTCTGCGTTTCAGAGTGAGGGCTGAGGTGAAGGCCCAGCTGTAGTGCTCACGGTTCGCCACTGTAGTGGGCAATCAGCAGTGTGCAACAGCAGCCAAAAACGCTAATGCAATCCTAAATTGTATTAATGGAGGGATACAATTGAGATCAAGTAAGGTACTAATATCACTCTATAAAGCCTTCATAAGAGCACACCTAGAGTACTGCATCCAGTTTTGGTCACCACATTATAAACAAGATGTTGAAACTCTAGAAAAAGTACGGAGAAGAGCAATCAGGATGATTAGGGACTGGAGACTAAAACATATGAAGAATGGTTACAGGAACTGGGCTTGTCTTATCGAGTGAAGAGAAGGACCAGGGGAGATATGGTAGCAGTGTTCCAATATTTGATAGGATGCCACAGAGAGGAAGGGGTCAAGCTATTTTCCAAAGCACCTGTAGGCCAGTCAAGGAATAATGGATGGAAATTGGACAAGGAGAGATTTAACCTGAGAGATTTAAGGAGAAACTTTCTGACAATGAGAACAATCAACCAATGGAACAGCTTGCCCTCGGAGGTTGTGGGATTGGCATCACTTGAGACTTTCAAGAAGAGATTGGACTGCCATTTGTCAAAATTGGTGTAGGGCAGGGATGGGATTCTACCAGTTCGCACATATTCAACAGAACCGGTTGTTAGAAGAAATTACTGGCCTAATCCTGTAAGGAAGGCAGGAAGGAAACATTCTGGTGTTGCTTACAGAAACTGCCTCTCTGTTAACCCTTATTACATTCTTGGCAGGACTAGACTTCCTATCTCTGGAACTTCTTTGGAGTTTTTTTCCCCTCCTTTGCTGGTACTTTGCTTGTATGGAGTGACCTTTGAAAAAAGCGGCTTATGACCATTTTTCACACTTATGACCGGTGCAGCATCCCCACAGTCATGAGAGGCCTGGTGAGGAGATGCATGCCTTGATGTGAGTGATGTTGTGAGTTGGCCACGCCCAACCAGTAACATGACCACCAAGCCATGTTCATCCAGTCAAATGACTACCAAACCAGGCCCACCACCTAAGCCATTCCCACAGAACCGGTTGTTAAAAAAATTGAATCCTACCCCTGGTGGGATTCTATCCTACCCACGTGGGCAGGAGGTTGGACTAAATGACCTACAAGGTTCCTTCCAACTCTGATTATCTGTTATCTGTTATTATTCAGTTCTCTCTACTGCATCAGTTAGTACTATACCCTTCTGAATACTGATCCTCAACATCTTCCATAAGTTTCCCATAAAAATTAAGACTCTAACTTGTTGCAATTGTTTTCCATCACAGGAAATGCAACTCCTATGTTGCCTAGCTTTATAAAAATTATTCAACAACAGTTTTGATTCAGTCAAATTAAATAAAAGAATAGTTAATTTAAAATAAAAGAGTATTTTACACGGTACCTTTTTTCCCACAGTGAAGAATTCCCAAGACTGAGCTTGATAGGTGGGGAGATTTTGATAAGGCACAAATTTTTCATCAATCCATTTATAAATGGCTGATCCAGGAGGAGTGAAGCGATTAGCAGTAGCTACAAAAAGACCCACCATAGGGATGACAAAGATCTCAATTCCCAAGGTTTCAGAATTTGTAGCTAATCTCTGGTATTCTTCCAAATAGTCCAATCTTTCTTCAACTAGAAAATGACAGGGAACAAGGAAACCTATTGTCACTATCAAAGTAATGCTATAGAGATGTTGATCCAGCAGTTTGAAGTTTGTTTGACACCGCAGTGGAAGAGATCACCCGGCGGGAACTGGCAGAGTTTCGACCACCCACCTAGGTGACCGGACCTCGCATCAATTAAGAAGAACCATACGGACACAATGAATCTTCTTGATGAGAGCGCCCAGAGGACTGGTCACGTTCTCTTTTATTGAGTAGTCACCTAACTTAGAGATAAGGGAGCTTATGGAGCTTATTTGTTCTTGCCAGTTCTTTTGCCTAATATGGAGTTGTTTGTTGCCTTCGGCCTTTTTTCAGGTATGACTCATTTTCTGCTACGTGACTATGCACAGGAGTAACTTTAGATACTGCAACACAGCAGAGTAACTAATCCTGATATTTCCTATTCTTCTTTCACTGAGCTTACAGTATATCTTGGCCTCAAATTCTCTTTCAAACCCATTCACTCATTCTGTATGAATTTATTCAAAATTATTCAATCCAAGTAAATAGTTATTCACTGTACTCACAGGATCATACCCCATTTCATAAACCTTATTTAAATTAATTATGTTCCTTTTTGGCAAGTGTATTATCGTCAGAAATTCTTATTTCTTATTAATGCAATCTCAATGCAGTTTAATTCCATTGCAGAAAAGCTTCTATTTTTCTATGTTATACTCAGAGTGCAGGATAATTTCATTTGAATTTTCTCCATGTTGCTTACTGTTGAAATTGGTAATGTTAACTTACATAACATAACAGACAAAGGAATTTGGCTTTGGGATTTCCAGGAAAATATTTTCAGTCCATAAACCAGTATTATTAAAAAATCAAAGCATCCATAGGTTAACAATATCCAGAAAGCATTTCACCTTCTAGCATGGAAATCCATTCATTCCCAGTACAGAGATGTAGTCCTTTCCGAACAATGTTTAACCAGAATTGGCCACTTTCAGTCTTGGTGCAAGGAGGGCGAGAACCCAAAGTCAGCTTCATATCTGCTTCTGAACATCAACAAAAAGAAAATGTGATCAGATCAAGATTTGCTCTGACTTTGTAAGAAATGTTATCATGGTGTAGATCTACTTACTGCATACCACAAACCCAGAATATATCACTTTACAACATTATTCACAGTTAAATAGAAATATACTTTTCAGAGAACACTTTTTCTGTATTTCTATAAACAAATAAAATAACTCCGAATGCTCTGGAGATATATTTTAAAAATTAAAGTTCAAGTTTTATTTGCCTTTTATGGATTATTATCTGCATATTGGGATGAACCTAGACTTAACAATGTCTAGATAGACCTATTGATTTTAGAATATTTCTTGGTATAGGTAGCATAATAAGTTTTTCTACTAAGCCTTATTAACAGTCTATACAGATTTAAAATTATGGGTTTTTTCCCTCCTGTTTTGTTTGCTGCTGGCAATTATAATATTTCCTGATTTAACCAGTTACCTTAACTACTCTAGCTGCTGTAATAAACTTATCTACTTCAATAACATATATATATTGGTTTTCTGAGCTTTAGTAAGCAAGAATTTGGTTTAACATTCAACATTAACAAAATAACACACACACACAGAGAGAGAGAGAGAGAGAGAGGGATGGAGAAAGAAAAGGGGAGAAGTGCAAATAGATTTCCTCACCAGAAGATGGATGTTTCAAATTCTTCTAAGAAAATACTAATGTAATTCTTTCTGATGTATATATGTCAAAATAACTGATTTTGAGAATATTTGGGTGACCTATCATTCATAATTCTACATTGCCCTTTGAATCAGTGACTTCAATAAAGGTTGGACTAAGTATAGTATTTAAAGTCATGGTCTCTCAACATATAGAACCACTAACCAATCAAACATGAGCTAACCTAAAATATTGTTTAAATGCAAACTATATCCTACACAGCGAGAAAAGAAACTACAGTCAAGTAAACCATGTAAATTATATCATATGAACACAATCAATATGAATCTGAGTTTTAGTTCCTTGATCCTCTTCTTCCCTCTATCCAATCCTTAAAATCATTCAGCATAGCCATAATTCAACAGGCACCTCAGATACTTATCTTCTAATGAAACTCCATTCATATTGATTCCACAGATACAATTTTTGTGAACTAGTTCCTAGGTGGAAATAGTTCCATCTAGAAAAACAAATTGCACCCTATGGTGTGGAATTGGCCTGTTTGTTTTGCTCCAATTACAAGGTTGGAGACGCAGCACTGGCTTCCAAACCCAGGTTCTTGAAGCAAAACAAATACATCCATTTCACACATAAGGATATATTGGTCTTCCCTTACATGAAAATTCTCTCTGTGATGAAAAAACATGTGCAAAATAGGCCTAGAATGAAAATTTTCAGTTTTCTAGCATTGCTTGTGATTACCAGTCCTCATGATAAAAAGAATGAACATAAAACTAAGATAAATTGACTTAAGTTCTAAAAGGTGCCAAGGAAAACAATAGCTGATGTTCTTAGCAATTATGATAGGCATATAATTCTTTTGTTTCCTTTCTGGTTTCTGGCTTTCAACAAGTACTCATTTAGATTTCCTTGCAGCTATATATCTTTATGTACACATACAGAGAATCCTAGTCTCATTATCCAATGTGCTTTAATGTTAATGTTTTATAATCAATGGCAGCTAGTCTTCCTGAACAGTTATGTTTTGGGAGTGCAGTTCAAAACCTTGTATGTTATCCAAAGAATTCCCAGAGGTGCTTTTCTGGTTCTCAAAGTACTTATTTGCTACATGAAATGAAGGGAGAAGGTGATCTGAGGATATGATTTTCTGAACTAAAGCGAATAACGATCCTTCCTCAACTCCTGCAATGCAGTCAATTTTCTGAAGTTCAATTCAGGCTGTATGGCATTGCAGATGGGAGAAACAGAGAGATGAAAGGAAGAAACCAGCTAGATCAGGGATGGGAAATATTTCTCAATTTATGTCAGCCATGAATTTCAATTTATGCCAATAGGACCAGGACATTGCAGGAAATACACAGGCTTTGTTCATACAACATTAAACCTTATTGTGGTTTGCTGGTTTTGGCTTCATATAGACTTTGGCTTAACAGACTATTTGAATCAGTCAGTTATGATTTACTGTGGTTAAACAATCCATGTCTTAGCTCAGTAAATAACTTAAGCTTCTACCTGGAAATACTCTGGATCCCCCACCATCACCAGTAATAGCTATAGCTATTATTTTTTACCACCCAAAGTTTTTCTCACAGTTCTAGGAAAAGAGATTTAAGCACTGTGATAAAAGTAAAGCTGCATTCAAGCCAAACTGAACTCCTGACTATTAATGTCATGTAGTTTCCTTGACCAAAAAAATGCAAAAGTGGTTTACCATTGCCTTTCCCTTTTTTCACTTCCCCGTCTTGCTTACAACCCAGGGATTCTCCTAGTGGTGGCCCATGCAAGAACTAGCCAAATACTAACTCTTCTTAAATTTTTAAAGATCAGCCTGGGTTGTGTAATATCTTGAATAACTGGTATGAATATCTGTGCTGTGCTTTATGTAAGGGTGACACAGATTGTCAGCTGATTCAGAATGCAACAGTGATTTTAGTAGGGCTTTACTCCAGATATTAACCAACTTCTATCACTAATAAAGTCTATCACTTTCCCTCTTTCCAGACAACTTGGTATAATTACATTGTTCTTCTTGTGTAAAATTTTGAATACAAGTTGGAGAACAAACCATCTGAAAACTATGTTTTATTTTACTAACCATAAGGGTATTTCAGCAGCTCATTGCCCGCAGGTTTCACAGGCAGATCCTGCAGAATTTGGGGAATGGATAGCACTGCTAGATTAACATTCATGCCAGTGCACATCCTTGAAGTGGCATCAGATCCTGGCAAGAGGACTAGCTGCCTTATCAAGCCCTGAAAAGAGAGGAAGAAAAACTACGGAATCAAATATCAAAAACTCCTGTGAGGACAATAGTTAATGATTTTCCACAGAGGACATGGAGGAGGACAAAGTCAGCCTAAAAGCTACACCTCTGACTTAAAATCCAATCCTTATTTCCACATGTGAGACCATGAGTGAAAAATGTTGTTTATGCATTAAAAGGCATTATCTTTCTATTGCTTCATATGCTTGAAAACAGAGATCAATCTTTCAAAACAAAATACAAGGCTGGGCCAGAAAGCTGCGTTGCTAAATCTTTTATAAAAATCACATTGTATGTTTGCATTGGTCTTTGTTTGGGACTGTGATCAAAGGACTTGCTTCTTGTCATTATGAGTAATGGGTCACCTACCAGCAATTCCCCTCTGAACACCATATAGGATAAACAAACCAGACTCTGAACGAATGAATTAATAGAAAGAAAACATCAGGATTCAAAATAAGGACAAAAAAATAACAGAACAAAACACATTAAGGAAGTGTGACAATTATTATCCTTTGAGGCTTAAACCAGAAATCACTGAGAGCCTTATCCGGAAGTAACATTGTATTAGCACCTTCAGGGATGTACATTTATTATGATATAGAATTGCTTGAACTGCTAATTGATTTCCTGCATCAGGTGAGGACAGATGTTTTGTAATTTTATGAGCTACTTTGGAAATTTATTAATTCTGGAAATTTTAGTATTTGTTAGGTTTTAAAGGAATAATGAAGTATCTAAGGAGAACTGAATTCCACAATTCCATCATGCTTTATATCTATGTTTCCTTCTAATCTCAAATGCATTGCTTTTACTTTTGGATGGCTTGAAGTGATATTTGCAGTGATGTTTCAGTATTTGGGTGACTCCCCAATGCTTTTGTATGCTTATCACCAAATCCCATCTTGTATTCCTTTTGACCATTTTTACATTATCCTCCTAAATCCAAGCTTATCTTGGACCAGATAAATTTAGAAGAAGAAATGTTTTTAATTTTTGCTCAGTCATCCTCCCATTGCTAATCAGAGAAGGTACTATGTTATTTTTTGCAAAATCTATTCAGAAGGCTTGTTGCTGACTCATCTGAAAAATGGGCAAAAAAAATAAAATAACCAGTAATCCCAAATAGAAGAGAAGTCATTCTGTAATTTATTTGGAAATACGGAGGAAAGTCATCGTGTTTGTTAGGGATAACATTGTTCACCCTAACTGTTTTAGGTGAAATACTAACTATAAATCATAGTTACTGTATGCAGCTTTAAATGTAAAATAGCAACTGTGGGTGTGGTTATGAAAACCATATAAAAGTAGCAAGGCTACAGCTTGCTCTCTCTCTCTCTGGCTTTGATGATCCCTGATTACTGCTTGGAAGCAA
>BLBF01000053.1:7374363-7421782 GCA_015471245.1 Laticauda colubrina
TTCTCTTCTCTTCTCTTCTCTTCTCTTCTCTTCTCTTCTCTTCTCTTCTCTTCTCTTCTCTTCTCTTCTCTTCTCTTCTCTTCTCTTCTATTCTATTCTATTCTATTCTATTCTATTCTCTTCTATTCTATTCTATTCTATTCTGAACAGCTATGAACTACTATTATATGGTATATATAAATGTTATGCTAAGTGAACAACTAAGCCTTACATTACCATGTATTGAACCATGTAATGGGAGGCTTGACCAGAAAGCTGCCACTGTCCATTTTGTTTTGCAGTCAAACTGATTCACTTGGAAACTTGTTTTGTATCTCAAGGACTTTGCAAAGAAGAAAACCAACTGCTATGGTTCTTACATTTTCATATAAAAACTTTGATTCTGCAGTGCACATTTAGTACCAATTATCGTTATTGTAAAGGAAATTAATATCTTTGAGTTTGATTTTATTTATCTCATGAATTGTTCAAGCACACGATGTAGAACAGCTTTATATGAATGGAGGGTACTTTTCACATGTAAAAGAACTTTTTTTTCATATTTTTATAAATACTTTACAATTTTGACTTCTAGAAATGATAATTTCTCTTAATCATTTTAATTAGAAAGTTATGGAAGTTCTAGCCCCAAATCTATGTAAGGCAAGAGATTGGAAAAAGTTGAAATAAATCATTTGAAATAGATCTGTACAAAGCATACAAAAGCATAGTATTAGTGTGTATTACTAGTATAGTTATGCATTCCTAAATAAAGTTATGCATTAAGTATGCATGCACCCAGACTCATGTTCCAAAAGGCATGACTGATTTACCATTTAAAATTTCAAGTGTTAAAGGAGTTATGTTCTTTGGAACTGTAGGCTATGTGTCTGGGTCCATACATAATTTCAGCACAAGTGTTGCTTGTGCATGCACAAGCACATGTGAAGTTTCCTCTGAAATTATCACATAAACATTCCAAGGAATCAGAAGCTTTAACATATCCAGAGATATGTTAACACACTGTAAGAAGCACTGTTTTAATACAAATATAATAAGTCATCCTCAGAATAGCACTTAACTATATCCTCAAGATTATAGGATTCATTGCACTAGGAAAGTGAAAGAACCTGTGCGCTCCCATTTCATGACTTTCCTAGCCACAACCTTTCAAAACAAAGACAATTTGTGTTGAATGTATTGAAAGAATTATGGTTTAAACCCAAAACTTCTGAAGGGGAAAAACATAAACATTTAAATTAGCAAAGTACAATCATTTTGTGCTGGAAAATTGGTTTCATTGTTCTTGGTCCTGGGCATTAAGTTCCTTCCTAACCAACCAAAGCATTCAGTTCTCCATGAAAACAATGACTGTGGTAGGTTATCTCAAAGACTTTGTCCCCCACTGTTTTCTGTGGCTTTAAGACTATTTCTCAGCCATGGAGAAGCAGTTCTTTCTCATAGTGATGTAAAATAAAAGGCAAAGCAATCTTTTGCAATGTACCTCCCATGTTACAGGGACCTCCTTAATAATTGAAGCCAGCCCAGGATTATGCAGAATTTCATGAACTATTACAGAAGAACAACTGAGATATGAGAGAAAGTTTGGCAGCTTATGCTGTGAAAATTCTGGCTAGGACCCTCTTTCACTTTTAACAGAGGATGTTCATTTCATACAGATCAAGGGAAAGCTTGGGGCAGCATTTTCAGAAGTTCTCAACTTACAGAAGAGTCAAAAAAAAATTTGCAAAGCAAGTGAGATTGTGTCTCCAAAAGTGGTTTTCCTGAACACTAGATATGATAGAGAGAGAAGGGGGTAAAATTGCCTTGCAGCATACTTTTAAAGAACCTGTGGATATATCATGTTTCATATGTAAAAGTATATATAACCTTCCTCATAACAGTCTCTATCTCAACTCCTGTTTAAACTTGAATCAGAATACATTGTATTGCTATATATCAGTGTTTTTCAACCCCAGCAACTATATGGATTTTAATTCCCAGAATTCCCCAGGCAGGGCTGGCTGAGGAATTCTGAAAGTTAAAATTTATAGCTCTTTAAATTATTGAGGTTGAAAAATACTGCTGGACATGGGGTTTACCCAATAGGGTTTCCTATGCTAAAGCAAGGGAACAGTGAGGAGGAACATAGAAACCATATGATATGATATCCAACTAGTGAAGCCTTGCCCAAAATGGATACCTTGATATGTATCAGACCACAATTTGCAATACCCTCAGCCAGTTCCACCATAGCTGGGGAAGGAAGTAATACCCAGCATATAAAATCATAAAATCACAACATTGGAAAGATCATCAAGTTCAATTCTCTGCTCAGATTAAACCATCCCCACCAGATTGTTGTGGGCCTACACATAAAAAATATGTTATAAATACATCTCTTCTAAGATGTATTGTTTTCAAAATTATCTAGTTCCTTTGGTCTCCCTACATCACACATAGTTTCCAGATCTGATCATCACTGTTGTTCTTCTCTGTACTGATTCCAGTTTCTCAGTATCTTTCTTAAATGGTGGTGCCAAAACTGGTCCATTATGTGGTGTTTGCGAAGAATGAGACCAGAGACCAGCGTAACTTCAGCTCTTTTATTTAGTTCTGAAAATCCGTCTGAACCAGGAGTCGCAGCAGCCCTTTTTATAGAGAGGCTGCTTGCGGCTTGTGGCCAATGACGGCTCCTTGATTCTCCTGCCATTGAGATGGCCAATCATAGGCTAGCTATAATTGGCCAATGAGCGTCGAGTAGAGCACCAATCAGCTTTCAGTGTTAGTGAACGAATAGGAATAGGCTATTTGAAGTATGTTAATATGGAACACCCCTCCCCTCTTGGTATGGTCCTACCTTATGTAGTCATGTAAGTAGGCGGGGCTTTTTGGTTGTCTAGTTGACCTGCGCAGTTTAGTTGTGTTGTTGCCTTCGGCGGGTATGGACAGAATCGCTGTTTCTCCCGTCCTTCTCTGTGGAACCTCCTGGAAGGTGGAGTCAGCCATGCTGCTCCCACCTGGCCTACCCGGGCTGGTAGAGTCGGCTCAGCTGCTCCCTTCTGGAGTGGCTTCTTGGTCTTCTTGTGCCTCCTGTTCCTCTTCGCCAAAGTCTTCTGCAGGTAAGTCGTTTCTTTCTGAATTTATTTGGGAATGTTGTTTATGGTTTGTATTTTGATTTTGCAGTGTTTCTTGTTCTGCCGGAGGGTCTCCCCCTCCCCTCTTATTTGTGTTTGAGGGGTCTCCCCCCTCTCTGTTTGGTTTATTAATATTTTTGTTTAATGTTTGCTGTGGTTCTGGTGTGTGTGTGTGTTGTTCTTCGTGTCTGGGTGTGTCAGTGGTTCATTCCAATGTTCGTGATCTTAATTGATCAGTGTGTCTCCTCCAGTTTCTACCATCGTCTGTTTCTAGTCTATACGACCCGTTATTTGTGTTATTTTTGCCGGTACCCACAGTGGGTGCCCGGTGAGATTTTTTGCATATACTAAGTTTTCTGGTTCAAATGTGCTGTGTCTGCTGGAGGAGTCAGTTGGTTTTTCAGAGCTGTATGTTGGGTGTAATCTATCCAATTGTGATCTTAATTTTCTGCCCATTAGTAATTCTGCTGGGCTTTTATTTGTAGTAGAGCTCGGTGTTATGTGTTGTATGGTGAGCATTTTATCAATTTTTTCTTGTATGTCCCCTGTATCTAATGGTTATTTTATGGTTTCTTTGGAATACCGGACCATACGTTCTGCCCTCCCGTTCATAGCAGGTCATCCCGGCACTGTCAAAGCATGCCTTATGCCATGTTCTGCAAGGAATTTTTCAAATGTTAGTGCAGTGAACTGCGGGCCGTTATCTGAGACTAGCAAGTCCAGTAACCCATGTGTGGTGAACAGTTTTCATAGTTTTTTAATAACTGCTTCTGTAGTTGTAGAGTTCATGATGCTTACTTCCAGCCAATTGGAGTAAGCGTCTACTATGATTAAAAATGTGTGTCCATCCCTGGCCACCATACATAACTCCTGGCCATTCGTACAATGTCCGGGTGTCCTTCATGTAACATTCTCAGTACTTGCTCTTGTAACGGTTCTGGTATTACCACCTGATCCCCCCATAGAATGCAACCTTTTAACAATGACAGTTCAGTTTGCCTGTTCTTGAATGGTTTAAATTTAACATCTGTTTCATTTTCTGGCCACCCTTTTCCTACCCAGTTTAAAATCTGTGACAAAGTTTTGTCTCTTGTCATTGATTTCGCAATGTCCGCTGCAGTTATGGGTAGGTTTGACAGTGTCTCAATCTGTAGCATGGATGTGGTTGGTGCCAGGTCAGTCCCTAGTTCCGGTAGGGGAGTACGGCTCAACACATTGGCGTGGGAAATGTCTTTGCCTGGCCGGTGAATCAGTTTATAATTGTAGGCTGCAAGGAACTCAGACCATCTTGTCATTCGTGGGGATAGTATGTTTGGGGTGGCCCTGTTTCCTGCTAATATTCCCAATAGGGGTTTGTGGTCTGTAATAAGTGTAAAAGTCCTACCATAAAGGTATTCATGAAACCGTTTGACACCGGATATTGATGCTAACGCCTCTCTGTCCAATTGACTGTAGTTCCATTCTGTTTTGGATAGTGTTTTGGAGTAGAATGCGATTGGTGCTTCTCTCCCATCTGGCAGAATGTGGCTAAGTACGGCTCCAACACCGAATGGTGATGCATCGCAGGTGACAGTCAATGGTAGTGTCTCGCTGTATTGTATTAATACAGAGTCAGATGTTATTAAGTCTTTTATTTTCTGGAACGCTGTCTCTTCACGTCATCCCCAGGTCCAGGTGGCTGCCTTGTCCAGTAGCCTATGTAGTGGTTCCGCCGTTGTTGCCTTCTCTGGCAGAAAAACATTGTAAAAATTTATAAGTCCCAAGAATGCCTGCAATTCTACCTTGTTTTTTGGTCTAGGCACTTCTTTGATTGCTTTAATATTTTTATCTGTGGGGTGGATGCCCTCTTTATCAATTAGATACCCCAGGAACGTGACTTTTGAGGTGGCTAACTGGCACTTTTCTTTTTTGACTTTGAATCCCGCCTTTTGGAACCTTTGTAATACTATTCTGAGACGGGCTTCTAGTTGTCTCTTGTCGCTGGCTGACACTAGCATGTCATCAAAGTATGGGACTACTCCTTTTATCCCTTGTAACAAATGCTCCATTAGGCTTTGGAACACGCCTGGGGCAACGCTGACTCCAAATTACAGTCTTTTGCATTTGAAGGCTCCCCTATGAGTCACGATCATTTGTGCCTCTGCTGTTTTGGGGTTGACTGGCAATTGTTGGTATGCTTGTGCAAGGTTGAGCTTTGCAAAAACCTTGCCTCTCCCCAGTGAGTGTAGTAGGTGTTGCACTAATGGAACAGGATATGCGCTGTAGTGTAAAATAGGATATTTGCTGTAGTGCGTGGTTTAGAGTGGCCTTGTAGTCACCACAGAATCTCACGGACCCATCTGGCTTAACTGGGGTCACGATTAGGGTTTCCCATTTAGCGTGGTCAATTGGTGCCAAGATACCTTATGCTATGAGTTTGTTAAGCTCCTCATCAATCTTCAGTTTTAATGCGAAGGGAACTCACCTCGCTTTTAGCCTAATAGGAGCTATTGTCGGATCTAAATTAAACGATATAGGGGACCCTCGGTATTTTCCTAGTTTCCCATCGAAGACGTCCTGGAACTCCCTCATTAGGTTCTCCTCCCAGTCTGTCTCGGCGACACTGTTAATGCCGGTCACACCGATTCCCAGAGGTTCGAACCACTCAAGTCCCAATGGGCTTGGCCGGTTTTGGTCTACGATGGTTAGAGGCAGAATTTTCTTGTATTCTTTGAAGGTGATTTGGAAGTGTCCGAGTCCGACTACCGGTATTTTGTTTCCTTGATAGTCCTTTCGTATTAGCGTTTGGTGTTCTAGTTCAGTTCTGCCAAGATGCAGTACCAGTCTTTTAATGGTATTCCATGACACCATAGATAGATACGATCCAGAATCCACCTCTATTTCACATTCTTGGCCCTCGATCCTGACTGCCACGTGTACTTTTTGGCCATTGGTTGCGTTTGAATGAACGATGGTGATGGTTTGGTGTGTTTCTTCTTTTCTGTAGTTTTCGTTTAGCCGCTTGCCTTTGCTTTCGCGACTCTCATGGCTCCACGTTTGTCTTTCTTTTATTCTTGGTGGTGTGTTGTCCCTACATCGGGAGCTGTAGCTCTTATGGTTTCGGCATGCTCTTGCGATGTGACCCCATCTCTTGCAGTACTGGCACATAGCATCTAGGAACCGGCACTCCGAACGGGTGTGGTCTCCTCTGCACCCAGTGCACTGGAACCCAGACTTATGACCTTTCTTCTCCCGTCTATCTCGTTCAGCCTCGAATCTGTGGATCTCCTTGTCATTGTCGTTGATCTCGGAAGATCCACTATCCACACAGTGTGTGATAGTCTTGTGCGTGCTCTCTGCCTTTTTCTCTGTACTTTGGCTAGTTTTGGCCGGTGTTTTGGATGTTGTCGCATTCATTTGTTGCATTTTGGCTGCTGATTTTTTAGCTGCTTCCCCTGCCATAGCCTCAGCGATAGCCTCAGTGACTGTCATCTTTGGTTGGGTTAGCAGTCGGCTTTGTAGGGTGAGGTCTCTCAGGCCGAGGACCACGCGATCCCTCATGGCTTCGTCCATGTTTAGGAATTTGCATGCCCCTCCAATGTCCCTGAGAGCTGCTACGAAGTCTGCAATGATCTCACCTTCTCTCTGGTCCCATTTGTAGAACTTGTGTCTCTGAATAAGGCCGGAGACGGTCGGTGCGTAATTAGCCTTCAGCAATTTCTCCAAATCTGGCCATGCCATCTGCTTCATATCCTCTGGTTGAGCTAGTGCCTTGGCCATCTTGAATACTGTGGGCCCACAGTGCGTCAGGAACATAGCTCTTTTTCAGTTGTCAGAGATTCCTTGCAAGTCGTTACTTTCCAGGAACATGAGGAATCTATTGATGTAGGATTCCCAGTCCTCTGTTGCTGGTTTGAATGGTGCGGGTGGCGAGTTGGTTACGGCCATTTCGTCTGCTCAGTTCTCATTGCCACGTGCTTGACTGGTCTCCTCTCTCAGAATCCCACCTTCGTTGCCAGTGTAGTGTTCGCGAAGAATGAGATCGGAGACCAGGGTAACTTCAGCTCTTTTATTTAGTTCTGAAAATCCATCTGAACCAGGAGCTGCAGCAGCCCTTTTTATAGAGAGGCTGCTTGCGGCTTGTGGCCAATGATGGCTCCTTGATTCTCCCGCCACTGAGATGGCCAATCATAGGCTAGCTATTATTGACCAATCAGCGTCGAGTAGAGCACCAATCAGCTTTCAGTGTTAGTGAACCAATAGGAATAGGCTATTTGAAGTATGTTAATATGGAACATATTATTTGAGGTGATACATGACTAGTACAGAATAATGTAGAATGATTATTTCCTGGATTTGCAAGCAATATTTTTCTCTGTGGATTTAAAATTTGTTTGCCATTTAGTTGATTCATATCCAGCAATGCTCAACTACATTTCCAAAATCCTTTTCATCCGGCCAGTCTGAGAGCTCTCATTTAGCATTATGAATTAATTTCTTTTTCCTAAGTGAAGAATTTTGTTTCTGCCTCTCTAAATTATATTCTTTTATTTTCAGTCCACTTCTTTAGTTTTATCTAATCCCTACAATTTTGTATCATCTGTAACTATTACAAGCATTACTGCTACATCCAGCCTAGCAATTGATGAAAATGTTGAAGAGTATCAGGACAAGCATCTATAGAACCTCATTTGGTACCTAATTTAAAGAGAAACTAGGCTACAAGTGACTTGTCAGGTTTCCAAGTAATGAAATCCATGTTAAAAGAAAAAATAACAAAGTTCATCTTCAAAAAGATTTATTTTATTTAGGAAAGCATCAAATTGGCAAAGTCCATGGTAATTCCAGATCTGACCCAACCCAGAATTATTCTACAATATTAGAAGTTAGAAACAACCCCCAAAAGTTACATTCTCCAATAGAAGTATTTCAACGTTGCTTGATGTCATAAACTTCCACCTCCAGGGATCCAAGTGTGGACAGCTCGTTTTCCACAGGAAAGAACATACCTAGTCATAACACTCTCTTTATCTCCACTCCTCCCCACGTTAGGAATGCGTCAAGCCTGTAACCCTTCCTCCCATTACTGACACAGAGAAAATAAGAAAAAGAATATATACTAAGACAAACTAAAATGGCTACACTTATATCAATTCTGAGCTTGACATGAGTATTCTTTGAGTACCATTTTCCAGTTATCTGTAAATCCACCTAATGGATATGCCACATAATATCTAAAGCTTGCTTGGAATTCACAATGTTCCAGTTTTTAGCCTATTTAACCACTGCACCAAATAGTCTCTACTACCACATGCATAACCAATATCATGATATTGTTGTGAGCTGCGATGCTGAAGTCAAGATATATGTCAGGAGGACACCCATTTGGGAAAGGCTAAAGTAGAAAATTCCAATCTTGCTATTTCTCCTGTTATGTCAGTGTGTTCATAACTGTTACTTACTTATATTCTTTGTTCTTTCTCAGTGTTTGAGCAACCAATACAAATTTACACTGCTTATTTTCCAACTTTTCACTTTTTGATGAACCACGAATCTGTTCAAACACATAATTTATCTGTTTTGATTCAGCAATCACCTGTTGCTGATTTTTCAGGGCAAATGATGAAGTAGCGCATAGTTCCATTCATTATTGCAAGATTCTTTATTCTTACTAAGATATATTTCCATAGTTGCTTATTTGTCTTCCTTCAGTTCACATCCACAAGTATACAGAAATTCTGCATTATGCATCACATCACATGTGTAAGCATTCAGGAAACATTGTTACATTTGGGTAACACAAAGCTGTTTCATTTTAAGCCCATGTCACACTGCACCAACGGATAGAAAGAGGATGTAAAATGGAGAAAAACACTTGCCCTCCATTGGTTAATGCGATGCATCCGTTCTGTACTCACTGCGTCCGTGATTCATACTCTCTATCTGTCCAGCATCCGTCTACTGAGATTTCATCCGCTCAAAAAGCTTTGAGCTGCACAAAACTTTTCGAGTGGATGAAGTATCCAACGTGTCCATTCTACATCCGCTACGCATACGGGGAACATCCGTTATATGTCCGTTGTCATCCGTTACGCGTCCACTATATCCGCTAGGCATCCGCTGTGCATCTGCGCAACTCACATCCGCTCCAGTGGAAAACAGACACAGGGAGGATGAGGAACGGACACACAGCATTAGTAGCACGGACGTAGAAAGGATGAAAGCGGATGCAGTTCGCATATAAACCATTAAAACGGAAAAAACGTTCATATAGGGTATACAAGACGTATCTCATATACAAAACGTATCTCGGATATTTAGGATGTCTGGAGGATGTCTAGAGGATGTGGAAGGACACCTAGCGGAAAACCTATATTTCCTATAAAAATGGGGAGGAAATCACCTGGATCTCACTTTCAGTCCAGCAGCCCTGTTGTGCAGACCTCTTCAGCCTTGCTCTTGCTCTTGCTCTTCCACAGCATCCAGTCATCTCCACCATGGACCATCGCACACTCCTTTTGGTAGCCGCCATCATTCTACAACAGTGCGAAGCCCTCTACAGGCTCTTTCACCTGTTCTACGCAAGGAAAAGGAGACGTCCAAGAAGTGTGTGCGTCCGAAGATGGATCGCGAGAAGAGCCGAGTATGGACTGTATGACAAGCTGATGGTGGAGCTGAGGAATGAAGACCCTCGTGCATTCCAGCACTTCATGAAGATGCCACCAGCCATGTTTGACGAAGCTGTGGAGCGGCTGAGACCCAGGTTGACCAAGGCAAACACCAGCTTCCGGCCCAGCCTGGACCCTGGGCTGAAGGTGGCACTGACTCTGTGCCACCTGGCCTCTGGGACCACATACAGGAACATGCAGTACGCCTGGAGGGTGCCACACAACACCATCAGCATTGTGGTCAGAGAAGTGGTGCAGGCCATCATCGAAGAATACCTGGAGGAGTTCCTCCAGTGCCCCTC
The DNA here is from genome assembly GCA_015471245.1 of Laticauda colubrina. NCBI lineage: Eukaryota > Metazoa > Chordata > Lepidosauria > Squamata > Elapidae > Laticauda > Laticauda colubrina. Next base: position 7,384,429 of record BLBF01000053.1, read on the forward strand.
CACTGAAGAAGGATGGAAGAAAGTTGCAGAGCAGTGGTATCAGAAGTGGAACTTCCCCCACACCGTTGGAGCCATACATGGCAAGCACGTGGCCTGCAAAGCTCCACCCAACTCAGGGTCCAATTATTTCAACTACAAGGGCTTCTTCAGCATCATCCTCTTTGCCATGGTCGATGCTGACTACAAGTTCATGTACATCGATGCTTCAGGCAACTGGTCAGCTTCAGGTGCCCAAGTATACAATGCCAGTGACCTCAAGGAGGGGCTGGAAGGCAACCTCATCATGGGCTTCCCAGATCCAGACCCCCTGCCCAACGACATGCAAGATGTGCCCTACTTCATCGTGGGAGATAATGCCTTCTCCCTCAGAACCTACCTCATGAAGCCCTACACCTCCAGACTCCTCACCTGTGAAGAGAGGATCTTCAACTACAGGCTGTCCAGGGCAAGGCAGGTGGTGGAGAACGCCTTTGGCATCCTGGCCAACAGGTTCCAGGTACTTCTCACCACCATGCAGCATTGCCCAGAGACTGTGAGGAGGATCGTGGAAGCTTGCTGCATCCTGCACAATCTCATGCGCACCCGCTACCCAGAGTTGAAAAACAGGCTCGTGGACCACCAACAAGGCAATGGGGACATGGAGCCTGGTGAATGGAGGCAAGGGCAAAACCTGATAGATACTGTGGATGTGCAAGGCCCCAACAGAGCTTCACGTGAAGGGAAGAAGCAGCGCAACCTCCTGAAACACTGGTGCAACTCCCCAGCTGGAGCAGTGGAGTGGCAAGACAGGATGGTAGATGTTTAATGGATGCTTCCTTCAGCCTGTCTCATCACACTGATGAGATTGTGCCATGTATGTTAAGTGGGCCTACAATGAACAGGGCATTTAATAAAGAATTGTGTTTATGTTGACATGTGTGGATGAATGATTAAAATGTTATTGATAATAAAGGGCCATAGGTGTGGCACCTGGGAGGGTGGACCATACAGTCCCTCTATGCGTGCACTGGAGCTTGATCTATCCCACTGCTATTACCCATCCCACAGGTCTCCCTGCCCATCCCACTGCTATCCTTACCCATCCCATAGCTATTACCCATCCCAAAGGAATCCCTGCCCATCCCACTGCTATCCTTACCCATCCCACAGCTATTACCCATCCCAAAGGAATCCCTGCCCATCCCAATGCTATCCTTACCCATCCCACAAGCATGCAAAGGCTTAAACCATTTCTAAAAGTTTCCACCAAGACTTTATTAGTAAAGGAACTGAACCAAGTGTGTGAAGCAAAGATAACCTTTATTAATAACAAACTGTTAAAGCAAAATGATCTAAGTCAAGTGTCCCAAGCAAAGATAAAGTCAACAGGTAGCAACCCAGTCTCTGGCACTCTTCTCAGTCACTCTGAGGTGTGCCCATGGTCTCAGGGGTGAAGGGTCCAGGGGCTGTGGAGGTGGCAGTGGCTGGAGTGCTGGTCTGAGGCACCATTGGGGTGCCTGGCCCCGAGAAGAAAACAAGGGATGGTGTGTGGAGGAAACTCTCAGAGAGCTGGCTCAGTCCCATGATGTTGAGAGCCCCTTCCTCCATGACATGGGGTGTCAGTCCCAAGACCGATGACAGATGTTCTGAGGCCGGGCTTGGCCGTGGGGTGGAGGCAGGAGGAGTGTAGTGGGGCTGTCTGGTCTGCAGGTGAGCGAGGTGAGGCGTCGGTGGCATCTGTGGCGTCGGTGGCATCTGTGGCATTGGTGGCATCGGTGGCGTCGGTGGCACCTGTGGCATCGGTGGGATTGGTGGCATTGGTGGCACCTGTGGCAGGTGAGGAACCTGTGCCTGGACTGGGAAGGGCTGCCTGTGCTGCTGGAACTCCTGGTAGTCGTAGCCTTGGTTGGTGAGGGCCTGTGGAAAGCCTTGGAAGGGCTATGACATCACCTGGGGTGGAGGAACAGACCTGGACTGGGTCAGAGCAGGTTCAGCTGGGCCTGGAGGGTGGTGCAGAAGACCTGTGATCCTCTCCTTAATCACCTGGTACTGGGATTCGGGCATTTCCATGAGGGTCTGGTTGATGTAGGTGAGGAAGGGCTTTCTGTTAGAGGATGGTATGTCGGACTGTATCAGCTGAGAGAGGAGATCTACGCTGCTCTTGATTGTGTCCCTGATCTCCAAGAGGACAGTGTAGCTCTGTCCCTCCGGTCTGGCTCTCTGCCTGCTTTCTGTGGAGGTGGAGCTGGGGGTGGGGGTGGGTTGGTCTCTGGTGGCAGCGGCTTCTTCTTGCTCCAATTGCGTCAGGGGGTCCTCCATGTGCTCCGCCATGGGGAGTGCAGCTGTTGGGGGGGTCTCCATCGTGGGGTGCTCCACAGATACCTGCTTGGACACAGGAGCTGACTCTTGGCCAGAAGAGAACTGGCTCTTTGTGGGCTGCCTGAGAGTCAGGGTAGACAGAGGGGCTGCTCCTCAGTGGTGGATCTCACCTTCCAAGAAGCTACACTTGGCCATCATGTAGGTCTCCTGGTCGGTAAGCTTGACTGTGGCCTGGCCAGACTTCTTCAGGTGCAGCTTCCTGTACCAGGTGTGCATGTGCTTCCACCACCCCAGGAGGACATCCATAGTGTAGCCCAGGCTCTCTGCCTTCTTTCTCTAAGCCGCCTGCTTCCGCTTGGTGTCTCGATAGAGCCTGTGTCCCTTCCACCAGAGGTATTCGTTCACCCTCAGCCATTCGAGCATCCTCATGTTCCTCTGCAATGGAGTACTGTCTCCTCTCACCCTTTTCTCGCGAATGCTTCTTCCTCCCTCTGGCAGGGCCTTCTGGGCCCTCATCAGTCGGGCTTTGAGGTTCTAGGGGCTGGTCCACCACACCAGCACCAGCACCAGCACCAGCTGCAGCACCAGCACCAGCAGGACCAGCAGCACCAGCAGCACCAGCAGTAGCACCAGCAGAGTCAGCACCAGCAGAAGCACCAGCACCAGGAGCAGCACCAGCAGAGTAAGCACCAGCAGAAGCACCAGCACCAGCACCAGCAGAGTAAGCACCAGCAGAAGCCCCAGCACCAGCACCAGCAGAGTCAGCAGCAGCAGCAGAAGCCCCAGCAGAAGCAGAGTAAGCGCCAGGGGGTGGGATGGTGGTCCTGTCCTTCTTGCCAGGGCTGGCAGGAGTCGGCACAGGCTTCCTCTTCTTCCCTATGGTTGTTGGCTGAAGATGTGTCTGGCAGCAGGTCTTTCCTCTGAATGGTGACCTGCTTGCGAGCTGCCTCCTTTTATATCTGCGGGGCTGATGCAATGCATCCTCCCCGCATGTGCAATGAATGCTTTGCATCCGCTAGGCATCCGCTAGGCATCCGCTAGGCATCCGTTAGGCATCCGTGATGCATCTGCGTCATCCGCTAGGCATCCGCTCTGCATCCGTTCCTTCTGCTGCGCGTCCACTTCGGTGTTCTCCCACGAAAGCCCTGCGGATGTGCCATCCACTTCTTTCTGCTTCCATCTGCTAGGCTTCTGTTGAGCATCCGCTTAACATCCTGGCTACGTCCTCCCCACGTCCGTTCCTTTCCGTTGTTGTCCATTCTCTTTATGCAAATTTGGGGCACTTTTGAGAGCGGATAACAACGGATGGAAAATTTGCTCGTCCGCTGTGTCCTTTTTACATACGTTTTGCATCCGTCCGCCGATGTGACCTAGCCTTAAATCTCACTGGCCTGCTGATGTACAACCAATCATTGCAGTGGACATCTGTAGACAGATAGTGATTGAGGCATTCAATTGTCATGCTAAAGGAATTCTGTAGCTTGTTAGGGAGAATCAGCATTTCATACTGTTAATAATGCAATATATCAACATGCCAGCTATTAAGTCCCTGGATAGCTGATAAAGTCTTACAAGTTAGAGGCAATACTGCAGAAACATTATTCCTTAATAAGGATTCAGTGCTGCTCCCAGATGTAGACCAACTGGTTCATTTCTCCTGCTGAGTATGTTTAATTCTTTAAAATTAAGTTTCCAAACATATTAGAAAACCATAGGAAGCTGTGTTGAGAGGACTGTTGGAATACTGAGCAGATCATGATTTCAGAAATGTTATTCAAAGCATGGGTTGAGTGTGCACACTTTCTATATAATCATCATTAATAATATTGTTACGTACTGTAACAATTTCAATACTAAAGGGGATTCAATTATATTTTCTCAAAAGAACTATTTTGATGTAAAATATTGATTTTATTTTATGAATAATTAGAAGCATTGATTTTTGCCCACAGATCTTTCATATATTTCCTCCATATTTTGCAGACTATAGTTGGCTGTATGTCAAAAGTTCTTGCTAAGTATTAATGACATCAAAAGAGACCAGAAACACAACACATTGAGGCTTGTCTATTTATGTCCTGCATTAATTTCTTCTTCTTTAGAAAGTCAAGAAAATCAAGAACAGAAATAAATATAAGTTTAAAAAGCCGGTAAACTGACATTTTTCTGACATAAATTGTGGCTAATTGTTCTGTAAAAAGGAGAACTGAGAAGTTCTAAAAAGAGATATAAATGAGATGACATTATCAGTTCAATATTGTTTGTTATAAGCCTGAATACAGATTTAGTTTCACCAAGCTAAAGCCCATGTCACACTGAACCAACGGATGCAAAGAGGATGTAAAACGGACAAAAAACCTTGCCATCCATTCGAAAACGCGATGTACTCACTGCCTCCGTTTGGCTTCCTCTCTATCCGTCCAGCATCCGTTTATGGACATTTCATCGCTCCAAAAGTTTTGGGCTGCCCAAAACTTTTGCACGGAAAATGTATCCAGTTCATCCGTTCTGCATCCGCTACGCATCCGCTACGCATCCGCGACGCATCCGTTACGCATCTGTTATGCATCCGCTATATCCGCTAGGCATCTGCTATGCATCCCCGGAACTCGCAACCGCCCGGACGCAGGGAGGAAGCGGAACAGACGCAAAACGGATGCAGAACACATGCAGAACGGATGCAGCACGGAAACAAAGCGTTTAAAATGGAAAAAACATTCGCAGAGGGGACCTATCTCGGATATTAAGGATGTCTAGAGGATGCCTAGAGGATGCCTAGAGGATGCCTGGTGGAAAACCTATACTGCCTATAAAAAGGGGGAGCAACTCGCCTGCATCTCACTTTCAGAACAGCTGCCCAGCGGTGCAGACCTCTGCAGCCTTCATCTGGCTCTTCCTCTTCCACAGCATCCAGTCATGTCCACCGTGGATTGTAACAAAGTCCTTTCGGCAGCCACCATCGTTCTGCAACAGTGTGAAGCCATCTGCAGGCTCTGTGAACTCTACTGCGAGAAGAAAAGGAGCCACCCAAAAAGAGTCTGGATCCGAAGATGGTTCACCAGAAGAGCAGAGGACGGACTGTACAACAAGCTGATGGTGGAGCTCAAGAGCGAAGACACTCGGGCATTCCAGAACTTCATGAGGATGCCTCCAGCCATGTTTGACGAAGTTGTGCAGCGGCTGACACCCAGGTTGACCAAGGCAAACCCCAGCTTCCGGCCCAGCCTGGAACTTGGACTCAAGGTGGCACTCACTCTGTGCCACCTGGCCTCAGGGACCTCCTACAGGAGCATGCAGTACGGCTGGAGGGTGCCATCCAACACCATCAGCATTGTGGTCAGAGAAGTGGTGCAGGCCATCATCGAAGAATACAAGGAGGAGCTCCTCCAGTATCCCTCCACTGAAGAAGGCTGGAAGAAACTTGCAGAGCAGTGGTATCAGAAGTGGAACTTACCACACACCGTTGGAGACATAGATGGCAAGCACGTGGCCTGCAAATCTCCAGCCAAGTCAGGGTCCACTTATTTCAACTCCAAGGGCTTCTTCAGCATCATCCTCTTCACCATGGTCGATGCTGACTACAAGTTCATGTACATCGATGCTTCAGGCAACGGCTCATCTTCAGATGCCCAGGTATACAACGCCAGTCACCTCAATGAGGAGCTGGAAGGCAACCTCATCGTGGGCTTCCCAGATCCAGAACCCCTGCCCAATGACACACAAGATGTGCCCTACTTCATCGTGGGGGATGATGCCTTCTCCCTCACAACCTACCTCATGAAGCCCTACACTTCCAGACTCCTCACCCGTGAAGAGAGGATCTTCAACTACAGGCTGTCCAGGGCAATGCGGGTGGTGGAGAATGCCTTTGGCATCCTGGCCAACAGGTTCCAGGTACTTCTCACCACCATGCAGCATTGCTCAGAGACCGTGAGGAGGATCATGGAAGCTTACTGCATCCTGCACAATCTCATGCGCACCTGCTACCCAGTCTTGCAGAACAGGCTCGTGGACCACCAACAAGGCAATGGGGACATGGAGCCTGGGGAATGGAGGCAAGGGCGAAACCTGATCAACACTGAGGATGTGCAAGGCCCCAATAGAGCCTCACATGAAGTGAAGAAGCAGCGCAACCTCCTGAGACAATGGTGCAATTCCCCAGCTGGAGCAGTGGAGTGGCAAGACAGGATGGTAGATGCTTAATGGATGCTTTATTCAGCCTGTCTCATCACACGGATGAGATTGGACCATGTATGTTTGGTTGGCCTACAATGAACAGGGCGTTTAATAAAGAGATGTGTTTATGTTGACATGTGTGGATAATTATTACATTATTATTGATAATAAAGGGCCATAGGTGTGGCACCTGGGAGGGTGGACCATACAGTCCCACTATGCTTGCACTGGAGGTTTATCTATCCCACTGCTATCCTAACCCATCCCACAGCTATTACCCATGCCACAGGTATCCTAACCCATCCCAAAGCTATCCTTACCCATCCCACAAGCATGCAAAGGCTTAAACCATTTCAAAAAGTTTCCAGCAAGACTTTATTAAAAAAAAGAAATGAAGCAAGTGTGTGAATCATAAATTGACTTTATTAACAACAAGCTATAAGACAAAAATGAGTCTCTGGTACTCCTCTTGGTCTCTCAGTCCCAGGGGTGAAGGGTGCAGGTGCTGTGGAGGTGGCTGGTGCTGGAGTGCTTGTCATCAGCTCCTCCAGAAGCAGAAGCAGCAGAAGCCCCAGCCCCAGAAGAGCGAGCCCGTGCTGCAGAAGCCCCAGGAGAACCAGAGTGAGGGCCAGGGGGCAGGATGGTAGCCCTGTCCCTCTTGCCAGGGCTGGCAGCAGATGGCTGAGGCTTGCTGTGCTTCCGCATGGTTGTGGGGTTTCTGGATGGCAGGGAGGCTGGCAGGAACCAAGGCTGGCAGGAAGGCAGGCAGGAAGGCTGGCAGGCAGCAAGGCTGGCAGGAAGGCTGGCTGGCAGGCAGGCAGGCAGGCAGGCACCAAGGCTGGCAGGAAGGCTGGCAGGGAGGCAGGCACCAAGGCTGGCAGGGAGGCAGGCACCAAGGCTGGCAGGAAGGCTTGCAGGAAGGCAGGCAGGAAGGCTGGCAGGCAGACATGAACCAAGGCTGGCAGGAAGGCAGGCAGCAAGGCTGGCAGGCAGATGGCTGGTAGCAAGGCTTGCAGGTAGGCTGGCAGCAAGGCTGGCAGGGAGGCTGGCAGCAAGGCTGGCAGCAAGGCTGGCAGCAAGGCTGGCAGCAAGGCTGGCATGCAGACATGCAGGCAGGGCAGGCAAGGCAGTCGATGTGTCTGGAAGCAGGTCTTTCCTCTGTATGGTGACCTGCTTCCGAGCTGCTTCCGTTATATCTGCGGGGCTGACGCAATTCATCCTCCCCGCATGCGCAATTAATGCCAGGCATCCATTAGGCTTCTGCTGTGCATCCGCTGTGCATCCGCTTCATCCGTTCGGCATCCGCTGTGCATCCGCTGTATCCATTCCGCGTCCGCTTTGCTGAGGCCCCCCGGAAGGCCTGCAGTTGCGCCATCCACTCTCATCCACTTCCATCCGCTGGGCTTCCATTCCGCATCCGCTTTGCATCCGCCCTGCGTCCTCCCCGTGTCCGTGTTATCCGCTCCTGTTATGCAATTTTTTGCCCCTTTTGAGAGCGGATAACAACGGATGGAACATTTTGCTCGTCCGCTGTGTCCTTTTTGCATCCATTGGGCAGTGTGACATGGGCTTAAAGCAAGTCAAATAAATTGATATCACATTGAATTAAGTGGATATACTTTAAATATGAAGTAAATAAATAAAGTTTAACCCTAATCTATATTTATATTACACTTATGGATTTATTTATTTGTTTATTTCATCATGTCCTGCATGTTTAATATTTCATCATGTCCTGTATGTTTAATATTTCACCTTTGATTTGATACATTCACATAGAGGATACAGATCTAAATAGACCTGATAGTTTATTCTTCATCTTCAAAATAAGAATGGCACAAATGTTTTTCTTGGTTATTTTATAAGCTTCCAGTTATATTAGTATCAGACTGATTGGTAAGAGAGAAAATATTGATGATCAGGTTATGCTCAAGTCTAAATTAAAACCCTAAATTAGAAAGAAGTCTGAAATTACCATCACACAAAATCCATTCACAGGAAGGGGTAAAATATGAAATTAGTATACTGATGTATTGTTATACATTAGTGTTACACACTAATATTTATGTTCTCATTAGAAAAAAGTTTTCTGGCTGAAAAGATCATCTTTATGCTGTGGATATTCTTTTTTCACCTTTTTCTGGATCCATTTTAAATAACTACAGATTTCAACTGTCTCCATGACATAGTTAATAGTGACTTCAAGAAACAAGCATCCAGTGATAAGCAGACAATTATTTCAAATATTTAGCAGAAGATCTAGCAAAAGGGTGAAATCAAACTGAGGCTGCATATCTCTAAAGATTGCTCCAACATTACAATATAAAAGTACAAATCATTTTTGCTGTAACAGTTAAATACAATACCACTTGTCAATATATCTTAGAGTAAGAGCTTCAGTATGGAGGATTCTTGCTTATTAGAGGCTTTATTATAGGAATAATGTAAAGTTTACTGAATAATGTAATTCGGGTTTTTACACTGTTTTGCTTTGTTTTTGTTTATCTTGGGTTAACTGACTGACTGAACATGGAATTCTGTTATGTGAATCATAAACTTTAGAGAAGCAAAGTGACATTTGTCCAAAATCATAAGCAGAGTAAAAAAAAAATCAGTTGTTAATCATTGCTGTAATTTTGTTGCATTTTTGTTTCAAAGACAAGAAAAATGATTTGCATAATTCAACTGAATTTCAAGAACAACTGAATCTATTCTTACTTCTACAATATGAATTTAGATAACTGTTGTGCAAACTGATTGTGAGGATTTCATTTTTTTATTGTGAAGACATCAAAAGCAATTGTTCAAAATTGTTTACAGATCAGTGTGAGAAGTTGAGTAAAATTCAAGAGAAATGCAGGACGGACTCTGGAAGTGAATTTACATAGGAGAACTGTGTTATGGTAGCAAAAAAATATCAAGAGCCCAGTAGCACCTTTTCCAACTAACTTTTTTTTATTAAAAGACATTGATTTCTGAGCTAGACCTCACCAAATCTTATGTTTTTGAATAACATTTGTCAATTGGGAAAGATACCACCATTTTCTTGAAAAGGGGTAAGTATTCAGATTTTAGTGGAATGTATTTATGTAAATAGGGTTTAATTCAAATCCTAGACTATGAATTCTGTATTCTTTTTCATGTCTACAAAAAGAAAAACAGCTCTAAGGGTGTTTTTAACTTGGATTAATAACTCTAAGCATCAGTAACAAAGAAAACTGAGCTTCTAAATTAAAATTACTTTTTATGCAATAAAATTGCTCTGCATATGTTTTATATTTTAGAAATTAAATTTCTCCTCCAGATATTAATGCATAATAATATTTTAAAATCTCTTTAGGTTTTTATCTGTGTGCTTAAAAATTGTAGAGCTGTCTTTCCACATCTATTCAGAAAATCAAATGTTCATATCCCTCATTTATAATAACATACTTATGTGCTATGCATTAATATCTAATCTGACATACCTCTGTGCAGGAATTTTGTAACATGTGAATTAACAATGCCTCCAAAAAAGTAGATATAATATCTGAATTATAAGCAAAATCTCAGTAGAAAGTATTTTAAAAGAAGGAGAGGGAAGGAAGATTAAAATACCAGCAGGAGGAGAACCTTAAACAAATGCCAAATATAACATTATTAATGCAATAAAATTGCCCGATATGTTTTAACAAACATTTCCATTAGAGGTGAGATGGGAGTCTTCTTTTGGGGTCTTCTTTGAACAAGCAATTACTTATATATTCATTGATATGATACATGCTTCTATAGATTGAGATTCTACAATGAAAGAAAGGCTTTCAAGTAAAAGCCAGTTCAGTATAACTGTTATCAGTATGGCTTAAAAGAGGATAAACTTCAATAGTCACATGTATGAATAGACTCAAGCTTTTATACTTCCAGTAACATAGATTTTAAAATAAAGTTGCTTGGGCAAAACATGGAAAAGGGAAGCAATTTTTTTTCTTTGAAAATACTAAGGTTTTCCACCAATGGTATTCTGTATGTTTATTAATATTACAGACCTAAACACAACAAAAGGATAAAGAAGTCTTATTGAAGGGTTTTTTCTGAGTCAACATTCAATACTGGGCATTAGACTGCACTATACTTTTCTTGAACTGAAATGCTCTTTAAGATGAATAGCTGTAGGGACAATGAAATCTCAGAAGATTCATCAAAAGAACTTCCAAGAGTTAGATAACACTACCAAAGGTTAAGATCAGCTAACATCCAATTTAGCCAAACCAGTGGTAGCATTTCTTCCTACTCAATAGAATCTCTTTATCTTGTTCAGCTCAAATAAAATCTGATCTTGAAGAGTTTCAGACTGCAATGATTTATGAATTATTCATGTATTGTGCTTGTGATTTCTCTGCTGTCCCAACACAATCAACTGAGCAAGGCAAATCGCTTCACTTTTATCTGCCCTTTAATCAACCAATCACTAAACCAAGAGACATACCTATAATGTCTAGATCATCCTATTTTCCTAGATAAAGAAATCAAAGCATATAGATGAGACATATATGGACTTGGTACATTTACAGCCTTGTATTTAGCTTTAGAAAGCAACTGTTTTTTTTAGAGAATAATGGACTGTGGCCATTTCTTTCACTTCTTTTGCAAAGGAAGATATCTATTGATGTTCCAGTCTTACCTGTGCAATGTTCCCATGACTTTCCTCCTCTGGCCAAGGATGGCTCAATCCGGAAGTGCAGCAGCACAGTCCAAACTAGTAGCAAAGCAGACATCAGGGAACTTGGTCAGCAGGCCCATGTAGAGATACCTTCCTGGTCATCATTTAGTCTCCTCATCCTGAACCTTTCTCTGGCCTGGAAATTTTGCAAGCACAACTTGAGGATGCCCCATGACCTGAGATCTAAGACTCCACAGGAGGAGTTACTTTCTTTGCCACTCCACCTGAAATAGTCCCCCCACCAGTCTTACTCATAAATTTTGGTCAAGCTGGCTGCTGGTGCTAGGTTAAAGATATTAAGACCTCCATGATAAAGGGACAAAACCTTAGATGTGAGTGATCCTCAGCTGGCTGATGTCTAACTGCTGAAATGCCCCATCCTGAAAGAACAGAGACCTCCCACCGACCACAAAGTCAGCCACAGCAGGAGGCTGCAGTTGCAGACATTTAAATGTAAAAAGAAAAAACAAGTCTGAAAAAGAGGAGGAGGTGGAGTTTACTGCCTTGGGGAACTTTTCATCTTTGCCCAGCCCTCTTAAGGCTGGCTTTTAATGCTGAAGCAGAGGAATTTCCCTCACCAAGAGAGCCACTGCTGAGGGAAGGCAGGCAAAATAAAGGAGGTGTTTAGCTCTCTGTACACCTAAATTCATCATCTGTTGTAATGCTGTGAGCCCAGATTTAGTTAAAGTGTATGCTTCAGGTGGAGAAAGGTTTGTGTGTACATGGCTTGTTTTCCAAACCATGTATAATTATCCTTCCCCTAAAACACAGTCTTGTTTTGCCAAAAAAAGGGAGGGGGAATTTAAGAACTGGACCCTATTTTATAGCAGTAATATTTTTGCAGTTGCAGGAATTTAATGACCTTCTAAATAAATCCTAACAGATTTTAATCTGTAATATGTGACCAGAAAACAAAGGAATTTAGGTTCCAGCAGAAGAAGAGTTATTTAATCTGAGGTCAGTCAAGCAGTGAATAAGTCATTAAGGAGGTTTCTGTACGTGCTGAGTGTCTCACCAGGTTGCCAGCAATGAGAACTTCATGGAAAAGCAGCTATTGGAGAAAACATCAGGCTCAAGAAAGTATTAGAGTTATATAATATTACAAATTACAGTAACATATAACAAAATATATGAATATTATATATCCGTAATACCCTATATTATCTTATTATAAAATATAACATGAATAATATTCTTATATTAAAGAAAATATTGGAAAATATGGGATTAATTTTTACCAATTTATATTATGAATTGGAATTTAAGCCTCCCTGCAAGATTGCTGGGTTTTTTTGAAATTTTGGAACTTCAATAAAGAGTAGTTTGAGCTAACTTCAATGAGAAAATTTAAAAAAAAAATGCAGAAACTTTAATGAAATGTGAGCTAATTAACACAGTATAATATACAGTGGTATATAGTGGTTATTGTGGCCAGCACAAAATGAGCTTGAGAATTTTTTAATGAGAGACACTTCAAAATGAGTGTTGGAGTCTTTCACTAAAATCAAACTGTAGATGCAAGACTACAAGTATAATTGTCTGTACACCATATGTTTATATGTAAAAAATATGGAGACTGTCATTCAGTATTTGAAGGACAAGACCATAACTCCCGGATTGAACAAGTGTTCTGCATATTTTTGAATCTGGCCTTTGTGTCTCCAATGCAGCACTGTGTGTCCAAGTGTGAAAACATTGTAACTATTAAATCTCTGACTGTTGTGCAACAGGAATGAGCTGGTGGAAAAGGGATGATAGCTGGTCACACTTCATTCATCAGAACACGCCAGAGATGAGAAAAAGTGAAATAAAACTTTCTCTCTGCACTTCTTATTCTCCACCCTAACTTCTCTTTTCCCATCTGGTGAAATCAGTAGGTATATGTCAAAATTCACATCTTTATACACTTCTGAACTTGCTATGAAATGTACTGTAACTGCTTTACTAGATAGGAGCCACAGGCAAATCGGCAAACAATTATCAGCAAAACGTTAATAACATAAATGCAAGTTACTAACTCTACGGACATTCAAAGCGAGCTAGAACTAATCCTCTTGAGTTGTAATTCCTGCAATAGGCTGCAAAATGTTCAAATTTGATTTGGATTTTATAGCGATGAGCCATTATGATTGTTCCCCTTGGGAGAGGAAGCTCAGGGAAGAATTTTGCTATGCACTGAAACTTGCAACTGGAAAGAAAATCTGAGGCAACAGAAAAATAAGAAACTAAATCATTTATTTCTTTGATTGCTAACACAAACATATTTTCAAGGATCAAGGATTTTCCTTTAATTTATGTAAGAATACATTGTTGAATATAGCAATATAAACTTATAAGAGCAACAAGGATACAGTCTTGTATTTCCATGATCCCCAGAGTGGTATTGGGAATATAAATATCATTATGGTAATAAAAAACAATGAGAGGTGGGTAAAAGCTCCAAAGTATTATATGGAATCAAGCCAGCTTCTCAGATTTATCAACACATATCTTCTGGACAAAGGTAAATTCCACATCAGGTACAGAATATTATATGCTGTAATTGCCAACACTGCTGTGATTTTCCTCGTACAAAGAGAGCCTCTTTTTTTTCAAGAGTCGCAATTCACATGATATAATATATACATCTCCACCCCAGATGAATGATGTTATTCCAGTGTTTACCTAGTGCCTAGATGCTGTGAAAGTCTGGATGGTGTAGTACTAGCTTAAGCTTGATAAGTAATAGAAATAGGAGGGTAGAAGGAATTATTGGACCTATATATTATATAATATCATACTTCCCAGTTTCTCTAAATTTTTGAAACAACCATTGAAATTCATAAAGGAATAATGAAAAATATAAGATATACTGAGAACCAAGCACTTTAAGATATTTCACATCAACCACGCTACTGAATTACAACTGCTATTTTTTATTGATAGAACTTATTTAACTAAAATATTTCAAAATAATTCAAAATAATCTTCCTTTCAACAAGAAGTCAGTAGTTTCAGCTGCCACTTATAACCATTACTTGGCATGCTGCTTTCTCATCCTAGCCACCATAGACTGAATGCTTTGTTTTCAACAAAGTTTAAATGCTTCAATCAGTATTAAGAGGCATCAGGACCTCCAATTACTTGGCAAGGTTTTGTCTTTTTTTTTTTTCAAAGCAAGGAATTCAGGATCAGGTTGTCATGACTGATCATTCAGAAATATTGTTCTTTTGTTTTCTTTTTTAATAACTGTCATAATATTTTCATGATCTAAGATGGGAATACTTAGTGTTCTTGGTTGCTTTTTATACTCCTGGAAAGCATGTTTCTTCCAGAAGATGAAACTGGAAACTCTGATCAGTACAATGACAGTTATGACATGGCTTTTCACAAGGTTTCAACATCTACTTCAGATGACTGCCAAAAGTTATATGCAATTATAATGCCATTAGTAATCTGATTTCAAGTAAGGTTATCTTTTTTGAAAAAAAAATCATGGAAACTGAAGCTGTAGGTACCTGATGCTGTAGGTGTGCTGGAATTTGAAATGGGTTGAAAGAGGATTAATAAATGAAAGCTCAATCTGGATAAGATAGATCTAGTCTACTAGTAAAGCTGAATAATGATTAACCTGTTTTGTATAGTATTGTATCTCGAGATCAGGGTGAACTCAAACTACGAATACATGAAGATAGATATGATATAGTTGGAGAAAGAGAAACTTGGTGGGATAAAACCCATGATTGGAACAAACTAGTAGAAGGATACAAACTATTCAAAAACAACAGATCCATAAAACAGGAGATGGAATTGCACTGAATGTAAAGGACCACAATATTGCTACAGAAATGCATGAAACCAAAGATGAAAACCTCCTAGAATGCATATGGGTCAATATCAAAGAAAAAAAGAATGATATGGCCATAGGTATATATTATAGGCCACCCAATCAAGCAGAAAAAATAGATGTCCTTTTTGCCAGCCAACTAACAAACATATGCAGGAAACACAGAACAATAGTAATGGGAGACTTCAATTATCCTGATATCAATTGGAAAACTAATTCTGCACCAAGTGAGAAATCAAATAAGTTCCTAACCAACCTAGCTGACGTTGTTGTCCAAAAGCTAGAGGGTGAAACTAGAGGGACAGCCATACTGGACTTAATTCTTACAAACAGAGAAGAAGCGATAGAGGAAGTTGAAACTGCAGGAACCTTGGGTGAGAGTAACCATGTCATACTAGAATTCAACAAAACACAAACACAAGCAATAGAACATAATGACACCAGAGCCTTGGATTTTAAAAGAGATGATTTTAATAAACTCAGAGGGAACTTGGGAAAGATTCCATGGAAGAAAATCCTAAAGGGGAAAGCAACTCAAGAATTTTGGGAAACTCTGAAAAGTATGACCATAGAAGCCCAGACCAGCACAATACCACTGAGAAAGAAAAATAAGAAGAAACCAGCATGGCTGCACAAAATCTCTCTGGCAAATTAAAAGAAAAAAAGGACAAGTACAAAAAATGGAAAGAAGGACAGAATATCAGCAGATAGCCAGAATCTGCAAAGACGAAGTCAGGATAGCAAAGGCTCAGAATGAACAAAGACTTGCAACAAAAGTCAAAGATAATTGAAAAAAAAGTTTCTTACAACATTTAAATAACAAGAAAAAAATCAAGGTATCAGTCAGTCCATGAAAGAGAGAAGATGGCAAGGAAGTAACAGACAACAGAGAGAAAGCAGAACTGCTTAACTCATTTTTTGCATTGGTCTTCAGGCAAAAAGAAACTATAGCTCAATCCACCAAAAACATAACTGTAAAAGACAGACCAGAAATAAAAGTTAAAATAAGCAAAAAAATAGTAAGAGAATACCTATCTGATCTTGATGAACACAATTCACCAGGGCCTGGTGGATTACATGCCAGAGTTTTAAAGGTCATCTCAAAACCACTGCAGCATATCTTTCAAAAATCCTGGAGCACCAGAGAACTACCAAAGGACTGGAAAAGAGCTGATGTGGTTCCCATCTTCAAAAAGGGAAAGAAAAACAAACTCAGGAAACTATAAACCAATCAGCCTAACATCAATACCCAGGAAGATACTGGAAAAAATAATAAAAAAACAGATCTATCAACATCTAGAAACAAGTAAAGCAGCATGGGAAACTAGCAGTGAGGGGTTGTAAAGAACAGATCATGCCAAGCCAATCTTATTTCAATCTTCAACAAAATGACTAAATTAGCAGATCAGCAAAATACTGTGGACATAATATATTTAAATTTCAGCAAGGCATTTGACAAAGTAGACCACAACCTACTTCTTAATAAGCTAGAAAAAAGTTGAATAGATAGCACCACCATGAGATGGACTCGCAACTGGCTGACAAACTGTACTCAACGAGTAGTCCTTAATGGGTCTAAATCTACATGGAGGGAAGTAAGCAGTTCCATCTCAGGCGCAGTACTCTTCAACATCTTCATTAACAACTTAGATGAGGGAATAGAAGGGGAACTTACCAAATTTGTAGATGATACTAAGCTGGCAGGAATAGCTAACACCCAAGAAGATAGGCTCAAGATACAGATGGATCTTGGCAGACTGGAACACTAATAAAATGAAATTCAATGTAGAGAAAAATAAAGTCCTACACTTAGGCAAGAAAAAACAAAACTACACATATAGAATGGGTGAAACCAGACTCAATAGCAGTAACTGCGAGAGGGATCTTGGAGTCTTAGTGGACAGTTAAATATGAGCCAGCAGTATGCAGCAGCAGCCAAAAAAGCTAATGCAATCCTAAATTGTATTAACAGAGGGATATAATCAAGATCAAGGGAGGTACTAATACCACTCTATAAAGCCTTAGTAAGACCACACCTAGAGTACTGCATCCAGTTTTGTTCAGCACATTACAAAAAAGATGTTGGGACTCTAGAAAAAGGACAGAGAAAAGCAACCAGGATGATTAGAGGACTGGAGACTAAAACATCCGAAGAACGATTACAGGAACTGGGCTTGGCTAGTCTAGTAAAGAGAAGGACCAGGGGAGACATGATAGCGGTCTTCCAATATTTGAGGGGCTGCTACAGAGATGAAGGGGTCAAGGTATTTTCTAAAATGCCTGTAGGCCAGACAAGGAATAATGGATGGAAACTGAACAAGGAGAGATTTAACCTGGAAACAAGGAGAAACTTTCTAACAGTGAGAACAATCAAGCAATGGAACAGCTTGCCCTCAGAAGTTGTGGGAACGCCATCACTTGAGACTTTCAAGAAGAGATTGGTCTGCCATTTGTCAAAAATGGGGTAAGGTCTCCCGCTTGGGTGGGGGCATTAGACTAGATTAGTGGTCACCAACCAGTGGGACCACTGATGGCCCACAATAAAATTTTGGTGGTCCGCACAGAAATGTCTCCCCCAAAGCACTCCCCCAAAGCAATTAATCATTACATAGGAACACAAGGTTGTGCTGCCCGCATGGCCCGCCCACCCACTGGCCCCCACCCTTTGGCCAAGCGCAAACCTTACCTTAAGTGGAGCCACGCAAGCTGGAACTGGAAGGTAAGACCAATGGTGGGGAGGGAAATCTACCCCGGGGTGGCTTGCTGACATTGGTCGGAAAGTCGGTCCCATATTCCAGAGCTGCAATAGTCACAGGACTGGCCCTTTGGTCATCCCGGAGCAGCTCCTCCAGTCCATGGCAAGCCAGTGCACCCAGGTGGAGGAGCAGCTGCTCTGCGATGACCAAAGGGCCAATCCTGTGACTACTGCAGCTCTGGAATATGGGACTGACTTTCCCACCAATGTCAGCAAGCCACTATTAGTCGAAATTCATATTAGTGGTCCGCAGGATTTAAAATTATGAGTTTAGTGGTCCATGAGGTCCAAAAGGTTGGCGACCCCTGGACTAGATGACCTACAAGATCCCTTCCAACTAGGATTATCTGTTATATGTTTTTGCTTGAAAAAACCTTTAGTCCAAGTTTCTGTCTGGAGCACATTGTGCCTTTTGTCAGCTGTAGGTGATGTGGCAATTTCTTCTATCTGATGTTCTGATTGGTTATACACATATTTAATCGCCTTACTGTTACTGATTTTGGCAATGTGGGTTTTAAAAACATATATTTTTATTGAATATTTTAGAGAAATTAGATAAACAGGGAATTAAAAAGAACAAAAAAGGGAGAAAGAGTAAAAATAGTAATGTGTTTTAATGTGCATGTTTTAATTTTGTGCCTTAGGCAAAAATAATTACATGTCTTTATACGTCTATGCATATCAAAAGCTGTACATACTGATGATATTTAACTTTAACTTAAATATTGTGATCTTTAACTTTTTAAACATGATGCTGCTATAATACAAAATGAGGATCAGAGGAAATTTGATAACTAATGCTTCTCAATAAATCACTAAAAAGAGACTATAGAATTCATTAATAGATCATAATTAAAAACATTAGTACATTCTGCAGCCCAGCTTCAGAACAATGTCAAAATTCACACAACATTCCAAATCAGAACAAAAACATAACAAAAAAAAACCAGGCTCCTGTAGGTTGAAGTCCACACATCTTAAATTTGTTTGAAAAACACTGCTTTAAAAGATAGCCCTCTTAAAATATAGTTGAGATGCTTAAACACTAGCAAAAGGCTATTTATTTTTATTCTAACTTTTCCATAAACTGTGATGGGGTAGAGTTAGGGTGGAAAGGATGAAGCCAAATTGTGTCCAATCTGCTATATATGGTCAGGGAAGTGGAATGAGGTCTCCATCCTATCAGTTAATAACTACTGGAGAAATCAAAGATGAATGCAAGCTACAAGCTTCTACGTATGCAAATGGCACAGGGAAAAACTATCATTTGGGGGCAATTTTTCACATACAGTTGAAAGAAGCCAGAAAGCCCATGCTAGTATCTATTCACATTGAAGAGAAGTGAATATTGGGGAACTATAGATTGTAGCATTGGTTCTATTGTTCTTTTTCCAAGCGACTCTATAAATCAGCTGTCAGATTTCTGTATTATTTGCCCAGTTTAGCATCTGCTCCTCTTTTCTGCCAAATGTTAACTTCTTTTATCATCTTGGCAAAATCCTGAAAGCAATTTGCCTTTGACCTTTTTTACAATCTGTTTTACAGAGCAAGTATATAGTTCCTGAGGCCAAATACAAGAGAAGAGGTTGTATTCTTGTCTTCCTATTATTTGCACAAAGTAACCACAATTGCATAGATTGTCCTTTAGCCCTTTCCCTACAGATGACTTCATGATAATTTACCATAGCAAGACAATGAGAGAGTTTCTTTAAAACAGTGGTCCCCAACCTTCTTTGTACCAGGTACTAGTTTCACGCAGAAACACTTTTTCAAGGACCAGCAAAATCAATTCTTCCCCAATAGTAAAGGGCTTCTTTACTATTTCTTTACTAAAAACATATTTTTGTATATATTTTGATCACGATTATTCATTCTTTGCGGCCCAGTACAAAATGATCCATGGACCATTAGCGGTCCGGGGCCCGGTGGTTGGGGACCCCTGCTTTAAAATATGATGCAATCTATACTGAAAGAATGGAAAGTACAGGTATCCTTGATTTGTGACCACAATTGAGCCCAAAATTTCTGTTTCTAAATGAGAGTTAAGTGACATTTGCCCCATTTTATGACCTTTCTTGCCATCATTTTTAAATGAATCACTGCAATTTTTAAGTTAGTAACATAGTTGCTAAGTGAATATGACTTCTCAAATGACATTGCTTGTCAGAAGGTGACAAAAGGTGAACACATGTACCCTGGGACACTGCAACTGGCATAAATGAGAGTTAGTTGCCAAGCTTCTGGATTTTGATAATGAGACCATAGGGTGGCTGCAACAGTTGTAAATGTGAAAAATGGACAAAAATCACTTTTTTCAATGCAGTTGTAACTTTGAACTATCACTAAATGAACTGTTGTCAATTGAGGACTACCTGTACTACAAACGACACAAGTAATTTTTGTATCAGGAATGTCAATATTAATCAAAATAGATAAGATTAAAACAGCATGTTTCTTTTCTTTTGAAGATGATGGGAAATTAATTATTTGATGTATGGTCAAAGGATTTTGGGAAAAAATATTTTAAAATTCTGAAGTGCAAGCAGGTAATTCTTCAAACATAGTAAAATATTCCTTTGTTCACTGTCCTTTCTCCCCACTTCCTGATACAAATACAATATTGGTATAAAATAGGGTTAATTTTAAAATGGGACTATATCAGAATTGTTGGGCTAGAAGATTAAGAATCAATAGATAGGAAAATTTGGCAAGTATACTTTTGTTTAGATTCTCAGTTTTGTAAACTTTAAAATTCTTCCATAAATATTATACTTTATATATTATCTGTTCCATATTAACATTCTTGAAATACTCTAACCTGATTGGCTAAGATGGACTGCACTGTGATTGGACAGAAGAACAACGGTGATTGGTCAGTAAAGAATCTCCCACGATAGGCCGAGCCGATCGCGGGAGATTCAGAAGGCTGTCATTGGGTAAGAGCCACTGGCAAGCTCTATGAGAAGAGCTGCTATAGCTCGCAGGTCCAGCACAGATCTATACAATTTAATAAAGAGCTGAAGTTACGCTGGTCTCGAGTCTCTTTTTCCCGCGCTTCTACACTGGCAACGAGGGTGGGATACTGAGACAAAGAGACCAGTCGGACACGTGGCAACCGAGCTGAACAACTGACGAGATGGCCGGCAGCAACTTGCCACCTGCACCATTCGACCAGGCAACCGAGGACTGGGAATCATACATCGATCCATTTCTCGTGTTCCTCAGGAGCAACAACTTGAAGGATGCAAATGACCACCAAAAAGAGAGCTGTGTTCCTGACCCACTGCAGGCTAGCCGTATTCAAAATGGCCAAAGCATTGGCCAAGCCAGAAGACGTGAAGGAGATGGCTTGGCCAGACCTAGATTGGCTACTTCGAAACCACTATGCCCTGGCCGTTCCAAATCTGATCGAGAGACACGAATTCTACCGTTGGGATCAGAAGGACGGAGAGAGCATTGGGGATTTCATGGCAGCATTGAGAAACATCGGAGATGCGTGTGGCTTCTCAAACATGGACGAGGTTCTGAGAGACCGTATGGTCCTTGGTTTCAGAGACCCTATACTCCAGAGCAGACTAATGGCTTGGGCGGACATTACGGTTACCAAAGCCATTGCTGAAGCCACAGCAGCCAAGGACACAAAGAAATCAGTGGCCAAGATGCGGCAAATGAATGCAAGGGACTGGCCAATGACGTCGGAGACCAACACATCTCCTGAGAAACGAACCGAGGCTGGTCACAAAGCCACAACAGCACACCACGAGGACGTCAAAATCTCACCAAATACTGATGACGAGGAGGAGGAGATCCACAGATTGCAGGCAGAGCAAGACCGTCGGAAAAGTCATAAGTCAGGTTTCCAGTGCGCCGGATGCGGCGGCAATCACTCCCGTTCTGAATGCTGGTTCTTAGATACCATTTGCTGGTACTGTGAGAAATGGGGGCACATCGCCAAGGTCTGCCAAAACAAACGGAACTCCAGCCCAAGGCAACGCGACAACACGCCCCCCAGAAACCGAGACAGATTCTCAGAGAACCGATGGAGCTGCGAAAATCGAAGCAAGTGGCTCAGTGAAACCCGACGATGTGAAGAAACCCACCAAATGGTCACCATCGGCCACTCAGACAACTCCGACGCAAGAAAAGTGCAAGTGCAGGTCAGCATCGAAGGCAGGCCATGCAGAATGGAAGTGGACTCCGGATCCTCCCTCTCCATGGTATCCTGGGACACGATTAAGAGGTTAGTGCCCAGCTTACAAAAACAAGAGCTGGAGAACCAGAAACTAACCATGAAAGATTATCAGGGGAACAGAATCCCCATAATAGGAATTGGACACTTCCATGTTACTTTCAAAAAGCATGGAGCAGTACTCCCACTCACTATTGTGAACAGAGACCACCCAAGCCTGCTGGGTCTGGAATGGTTCGCGCCATTAGGAATCGAGGTGATGGGCATCAACCACATCGAGGAAACAGACTGGGAGGAGGAGCTGATGAAGGAATTCCAATAAGTTTTCGACGGACAATTAGGCAAGTACCAGAGGTCCCCAATATCATTTAATGTGAACCCCAATATTGCCCCAATCCATCTCAAACCAAGACGAGTTGATATAACATATAACATAAGATATAACATATCTTCAGTTTTCCTGAAACATTTATACATTTGTCCAAACTGTTGTCTAGTAAACACACTTTTTTTTAGTTTTGAACTAAATTAAAAACTCCAGTCTGGTTTCCCTATATGTATACTTGTGGTTCATAAGATAGACATTCAGATAGACTCAATTTCTTAGATATTTCACAGAAGAATAGTTACTACATTATGTTGAATATCTTCACCAGGATAATACCACCCGTGAAGAACAGAATTATTCCCTAAATTTATATTTAGGTTTGACTCTATTCTTGATCATACTCCTAAAGTTAATCCTCATCATGTATGGCATTAACCACAGAAGAACTATATTGAACTGTTCATCCAGGAAGTGCCAGGGTGCAATTTTTTGTATGTAAAGGAAGCAGAAGAGTTAGAAAAACCAATGTTATTTTGCTTGGACTCTCACCACAAAATGGGAGTGGGGTGGAGAAGGAGAAAGTTAAACACAGCCAAAGTATCAAAGGGTTAAGAAATAAGAATTGTTATTAGAGAAGAACCTGGCACAGGCTTCTCTTTTAGAGACTACTTTTGGTTCACATCAAACAGAATGCACCTTTGTTCCTAATGGGATTCTGCGTCAGTAAACAGAGGCCTCTGCTTACAAAAAGAAGATAAATAGGCTGGGTCGGCTGTGTGCGAGATGATGAAGAGGAGCAAGCCCTTGATCGTACTCTGAGCTCTGGCAGGTTATCCTTTCTTTTTTTTCCCTTTCTCCTTTCACTGTAATTATATCCCTCCATCAGTGAGTATACAACCTCAGCTTCCCCCCACTTTTTAAGCCTTTGAAGTATGTTCTTTCAACAATTACGCAGAGGATACTCAGTCTTTTTTTCTTTCCTCTTAATTGTAATGTGCTTGGCAGAAAGGGAAAAAGGGACTTCATTCAGGATTCCTGCCCAAGTTACAATTAGTCTTTTCCCATCCACCTCTTCCTTGCTAGGACTTGTTGTTCTGTTTGGATGCAATTACTGGGCACTGTTTTAAGATGCATACTGGCAGTGTTTGCAAATGAGCAACCCCTTTTATTACTCTTGTCATTGCACTTCTGCTGCAAATTACTCACAAATGTATGATAGCTATTTATTTAGATAATCTATACAGGTAGCCCCAGACGTATGACCACAATTGAGTTCAAAATTTTCCTTGCTAAGCAAAGCATGTTAAATGACTTTTGCTCCATTTTACTACCTTTTTGCCATTGTTATTAAATGAATCACTGCAATTGTTAAGTGAATCTGGCTTCCCCTATTGATTTTGCATGCCAGAAGCCAGCTGGAAACATTAAAAATTGATGATAACATGAGCCCAAGACAGTTCAACTGTCATAAATGCCAGTTGCCAAGCATCCAAATTTAGTCATGTGACTGTGGGAATGACACAGTAATCATAAGCACAAAAACCAATCATAAATCACTTTTTAAAATGCCATTGCAACTTTAAACAGTCACTAAATAAATGGCTGTAAGTCAAGGAATACTTATATAGTTTTCCTCAACTTATGACTAATTGCTTAGTCAACATTTGAAGTTACAGCAGATCCCCTAAATGTTACTTACAATCTGGTTCCAAGGTTCTGATGGTGACCCACCCTCCCTCCCCCCCCCCCCCCCATGGGCACATGAATGCATTTTGGGCATTTGGCAAACAACCTGCATTTAAGCCATTTGCAGAGCCTCTGCTAATGTGACTGTGATTTACAACATTTGTGCCAAAAAACAGTATTTCAGCAAAAATGCCCGATAACAGGCAATAATTCACTTAACAATCACAGCATTTGCTTAATGACCACATTTGCTTAATGACATGTTTGTTTCATTACTGCTTCAAAACAATTGTAAAATAGGATCAATCATATGGATGACCTGCTTTATGACCATCATGACTTATATCAGTAATGGGGCAGCTCCATTAGAGACATAAGGCAAAGACTCTATGCCAACCAATCTCGCCTAAGTGATTGTAAAAAAAACCAAAATGGAAAATAATTTTTTATACAAGAAGATAGCTCTCTTTTTCCAAGGATATTTTTAAAGAATTACAATATCAGTATATTGCTTTATAAAGGTAAATGATCAATCAAGTTAAGCTAGATTCTTGATGTTTGTGTGAAAGCCAAAACAAACACCAAAGGGTAATGATTTCCTTATCATTTCCTAGCCAAGTACTAATCAGATGTACTAGTTTTATTTACTTATTAGATTAATATCCAATGTTTTATTTTTTAATGTCAAGACAACATATATAATACTCCCTTCTCCTATTTTTCCTATAAAAACAAACCTGGGAGGTTGGTTGGAGAGAAAGGGGGGACTCAGGAGGAGGAGGGAGGGAGGGAGGGAGGGAGGGAGGGAGAGAGAGAGAGAGAGAGACTCTTACCCCAGATCACCTCTACGGTTTCTGTATTAAGGGGAAGATTAGAACTCATGGTCTCCGGGTTTCTAATCTAGCATCATGACCATGATACAAACTGGCTCTTTTTCAAATCTGATAGTGCTTAACTTTTAAGGTTCAGTCTAGGTAAGCTAGATACTCTCAATAGCAATGGCAATTCTACTGAATTCATCTTGACTCTGATGGCTATCTAGATGTTTGTCTGGAGGCTTTTCTGCAACAACTCAAAAGCAATTTTTCATTGCCTTCTTCCATGATACTTGTTCAATTTTTCAGCAAAATGGGATTTATTCCTTCAAACTGCTATTCAAATATGCCTTTTTTGGTAACTTTTATCCAACTACAGCCACCTACTTTCAGAGGTTAATTATAAACAAGAGTTCTCTAAGCTGAGAATCATTATAGTGACTTAGAAAGAATAAATAAGATAGATGTTTTGGATTTACCTGTCAAAAACTTAGAAAGACATCAATTAACAAAATGTGAACATTAAAACAGCCCAAACAGCTTTGTATATGAAAAAGTCTTTAGTGGGTATAGCTCCTTTTGTGCTTCCATATCAGTAAAATGTGGCACCAAAATAACATTTTTCACCTTCATTGTTTTATTTTTAAAACAATTACATTTAAATCAAACATTAAACATCTGATAAATTTCATGTATGAATTGATAATAACCTTCCAGCCCTGCATGCTCATCTCAGCAAAAGAAGTGGACATATCCTAATATAGTTATAGTCATTTGGGTATTGTTGTTGTTGCTTATTGTAGTTATGAAAGAGTGGAAAGTTGCCCAATTCCCGTTTTAAAACAAACCAGTGAAATTTGCAAGAAAAGTAAGAACAATTCAAGTGCGTAGTAAAGAATTAAAGCCCATGTCACACTGCCCAACGGATGCAAAAAGGACACAGCGGACGAGCAAAATGTTCCATCCGTTGTTATCCGCTCTCAAAAGGGGCAAAAATTTGCATAACCGGAGCGGATAACACGGATGCGGGGAGGACGCAGGGCAGATGCAAAGCGGATGCAGAACGGAAGCCCAGCGGATGGAAGTGGATGGGAGCGGATGGCACGTCCGCTAGGCTTCCGGGGGACCTCAGCAAAGCGGACACAGAACGGATACAGCAGATGCATAGCGGAAGCCTAATGGATACCTGGCATTAATTGCGCATGCGGGGAGGATGCATTGCGTCAGCTCCGGGGATATAACGGAAGCAGCTCGGAAGCAGGTCACCATTCAGAGGAAAGACCTGCTGCCGGAAGGATTGGCTGCCTTGTCTGCCCTGCCTGCATGTCTGCCTGCAAGCCTTGCTGCCAGCTTTGCTGCAAGCCTTGCTGCCAGCCTCCCTGCCAGACTTGCTGTCAGCCAGTCTGCCTACCTTCCTGCCAGCCTTGGTTCCTGCCTCCCTGCCAGCCTTGGTGCCTGCCTGCCAGCCTTCCTGCCAGCCTTGGTGCCTGCCTGCCTGCCAGCCTTCCTGCCTGCCTTGGTGCCAGCCTCCCTGCCAGCCTTCCTGCCAGCCTTGGTTCCTGCCAGCCTCCCTGCCAGCCAGCAACCCCACAACCATGCGGAAGCACAGCAAGCCTCAGCCATCTGCTGCCAGCCCTGGCAAGAGGGACAGGGCTACCATCCCGCCCCCTGGCCCTCACTCTGGTTCTGCTGGGGCTTCTGCAGCACGGGCTCGCTCTTCTGGGGCTGGGGCTTCTGCTGCTTCTGCTTCTGGAGGAGCTGACGACAAGCACTCCAGCACCAGCCACCTCCACAGCACCTGCACCCTTCACCCCTGAGACTGAGCGACCAAGAGGAGTGCCAGAGACTCATTTTTGTCTTATAGCTTGTTGTTAATAAAGTCTATTTTTGATTCACACACTTGCTTCATTTCTTTTTTTTAATAAAGTCTTGCTGGAAACTTTTAGAAATGGTTTAAGCCTTTGCATGCTTGTGGGATGGGTTAAGATTGCTGTGGGATGGGTTGAGATAGCTGTGGGATGGGCAGGGATACCTTTGGGATGGGTAATAGCTGTGGGATAGATAAACCTCCAGTGCAAGCATAGTGGGACTGTATGGTCCACCCTCCCAGGTGCCACACCTACGGCCCTTTATTATCAATAATAATGTAATAATTATCCACATATGTCAACACAAACACCACTCTTTATTAAACGCCCTGTTCATTGTAGGCCAACCAAACATACATGGCCCAAACTCATCCGTGTGATGAGACAGCTGAAGGAAGCATCCATTAAGCATCTACCGCCCGAGTGTCTTCGTTCCTGAGCTCCACCATCAGCTTGTTGTACAGTCCGTCCTCTGCTTTTCTGGTGAACCATCTTCGGATCCAGACTCTTTTTGGGTGGCTCCTTTTCTTCTCGCAGTAGAGTTCACAGAGCCTGCAGATGGCTTCGCACTGTTGCAGAACGATGGTGGCTGCGGAAAGGACTTTGTTACAATCCACGGTGGACATGACTGGATGCTGTGGAAGAGGAAGAGCCAGACGAAGGCTGCAGAGGTATGCACCGCTGGGCTGCTGTTCTGAAAGTGAGATGCAGGCGAGTTGCTCCCCGTTTTTATGGGCAGTATAGGTTTTCCGCTAGGCATCCTCTAGACATCCTTAATATCCGAGATAGGTCCCCTCTGCAAATGTTTTTTCCATTTTAAATGCTTTGTTTCCGTTCTGCATCCGTTCTGCATCCGTTCCGCTTCCTCCCTGAGTCCGGGCGGATACAAGTTGCGCGGATGCCTAGCGGATGCCTAGCGGATATAGCGGATGCGTAACGGATGCGTAACGGATGCCTAGCGGATGCATTGTGGATGCAGAATGGACAAACTGGATACATTTTCCCCGCAAAAGTTTTGGGCAGCCCAAAATTTTTGGAGCAGATGAAATGTCCATAAACGGATGCTGGACGGATAGAGAGGAAGCCAAACAGAGGCAGTGAGTACATCGCGTTTTCGAACGGATGGCAAGGTTTTTTGTCCGTTTTACATCCTCTTTGCATCTGTTGGTTCAGTGTGACATGTGCTTAAGGATGAGTTCCTTTCTGATTAGATCGCTTTGAGTTGGGTGGAAAAAAGATACTCTCTGTGTGTATGTGCATGTGAGACAGAGAGAAAGAGAAAGAGAGAGAAATTTAAGTGACAGCCTTTTTTAGTAGTATTTGATTTTAAACAAAACTAAAGTCCGACTTATTTATTAGTCCAGCCAAAATGAAAGTAACATTATGAAATACCCAGCCCGCCCCATTATTTCTACTCAGCAATAAGCAAAATTGAAATAATTGTAACTTCCTTCCCAATAAATATCCAGACAAATGTGGTGTTAAACGGATGCATGCTTACAAAAAAAATAACTACAGGTCATAAAGTGAATGTATCTTCTGAATGTTACAACCTTAAAATGATTGCATCTATGCTTATAGAAAATACAAATAATATACTAGAGTAATATGCAAACACAGCAAAAGAATAAATTACCATAATCATCAGGCACTTTCATTAATTCATTCAAACTTTCTCAGTAGTGGGATTCAAGGCTATGCTTTCCTGCAGACTTTGCATGAATAGCTTATACATTTTTGTCTTGCGG
Organism: Laticauda colubrina; assembly: GCA_015471245.1. Classification (NCBI taxonomy): domain Eukaryota; kingdom Metazoa; phylum Chordata; class Lepidosauria; order Squamata; family Elapidae; genus Laticauda; species Laticauda colubrina. The sequence continues at coordinate 7,412,817 of BLBF01000053.1, forward strand.
TGATCACATTCCCTCTTTCTCCCTTCTTTAAATATACCCAGAATTTATGACACATATTCATATATTTAATACATTTTTGAAATTGAAGTGAGAAAGATGTCATGATAAATGTATTGAAAACAGGAGTAGAAACTTGGTAACAAGCATTAAATGCCATTCTCATCACTGTTCTGATGAAAGCCATCAGTCTTGGAGCCTTTGACATTTACCAGGACCCTGATTTAATGAAAAAGGGATGGGGGGAAAAGATGGAATAGTTTACCCTGAAAAATACATGATTTGAGGGAAATTGAGGCCTTATGCACATACAGCTAGGGTTGCTCAATCCAATAAAACCATAAATTAGCATTAATTTTTGCCACATGGATTGAGATTGGTTATGTTTTAATTATCTTTTTATATGTTTGAATTTGACATACAGTCTTAAGGAAGAAATGTTATGTGAGACTAGTTCATATAATTCCTTTGTGATGTGGGACTAAGTATTTCCCATTGCAACAATCCTAACAAATGAATATTTCCATCAGATTGATTTCTCATACTAGTTCAAGTTCAAACCTTTATTGTCAATGCACAACATGTGCACAATGAAATTGAATGAAGTCTGAATCCCGCTCTTCCTGCTGCAGATTGGCTTTCAGGTCACCTGTGCAGCAGAGCTGTTCCCAAGTTACAGTGTTTGGAACAAGCAGGAAAGTGCTACGATTTTATGTTTGCTTTCCTGAATCAGTGACTAGGATCAACAAGTTGTGCTCAGCCAGGATTAGGCAATCTGGGTTTTTTAATCTTAATTTTAAATGCCTCAGAGGAAAGCTATCTTGTCTGTTTTCTGCAGTCTTCTGTTTGAAGAGAAAAATAATATATGGACCCTATTTTCCAGATTCAGTCCTAAATCATCATGGGTTTGTAGCTGAGGCCTGAAGGAGTTATCAAAAGACAAAAGAAACCACCTTCTTCTGAGCTGGTTATGGATTGTCTTGGACACTGATATAAATGCATTTGAAGATTTTATTGGTGTCTTTCCCAGCTTCCCCAGCTAATTTTTTAGGCTATTTGGAAGTTGAGGTGAAACCTTTCTACCTCAAGTGCCTGGAAAAGCAAGTGTGATAATGAACTCATAAAAATAAAGTAGATATGTCAGGGAAAGAAAAATAGTAATTAAAACTGAATGTTTAAGGGTTTTGAACTCTTGACTTTCTGCATGTCAGAGAAGTGTGTTAACCACTATAATACTAAGGGGATCCTATAGAAGGAATCACAGCATTTCATATAGAGCCAAACATAGGAAATGAAAGAAAGAGAAGTGTTTTCCTGGAAGAATGGAGTTGTTCAGTGGGAGGCTTCAGGTAGTCTGGACTGAAAACCTGGCAAGTTGCTGGTAAAGTGCCCCATCTGCACATAATTTTCTTAAGCTAGCTACAAATCAACATAGGAGAGGAGCAGCTTAAGGATATAGTGCAGATATGCAGGATCACCCTTAGTCACATGTCATATGTATAGCACTGAGGAGGTTGGCAGATGATTAACCCTGACATCTTGTGATTGGAACAGACCTTAGAGCATCCCAGGGAAATGGGCTTCTCTAGGCACTTATTGCTTTTCCTATTTCATTTCCTTATTAACAAAGGAGTTTATAAAGGAGTAGAAAATTGTGGAATAGTACAAGCATAGATAGCTTAGTAAATATATCAGTCACATTACAGCCCTGCTCTCAGTATTGCCAAACCTATAAATGCTTTCAAAGGAACAAAAAAACTACAATTATAAAATTACTGATTTATTTTTACATGTACTTTTTTAAAAAATCCTGTAAGCTAAGAATAATGTATGCTCACTTATAGTCTAATTTTCTCCCCAACCCCTTTGTGTTCTGGTCTCTTTAATTTGATTGAGTCCGTTCTTGATGTTTGGCTTGTCAGGCAGTAACCATGAATTTGCCCAGGCACATTCAGTGTTTTCTGAGTATCATAACAGGCTAATGAAAACTCACTTGAATAAATGAAACAGTTGCTGTTCTAAATTACAAGGAGCTCTCACATTTTGTCAAGTCAACACTAGCAGGTCGGATAAAATATAACAAAAATGAAAAATGGTCTGGCAGTATCTCCGATCTGTGATTTTTTTTCCTCCCTTCTCCAGCTGGCTCTGTCAAAGGAATTTCCCACTATCTTAATATTGATTTTCATCAGCCTGTTTTTAGCCATAATGCACATCCCAGGGAAAGGACTGGGCTTCAACCCCTTCTAGACAGATACCAGCTGGACCCTGTCACTCTTTCCATAAGACAATTTGAAAAATCATCTGTCACTTGCAATAAACTGTTCTTTGACGGGTAAATAGCCTGTAAAAACTTTGTTGATACTTTATATTATGCGTGTCTAAACATCAGGCCTCTCTACTTCCAGATTGTTACAATGTCATATCCATCAGCAGAACAATTACAGGCATTTACCTTCTAGCGTTTTACTGTGGTTTTTTAAAAAAACACACAGAGATTACTGCCATATTTCTCCCATATATAGGATTCTTACAGGGTGTTCCCAAGTATTAATTGCTAGCTTAACAAAGGCAGGGGAAATAGCACACAGTCAATTTAAGGGGGCAGATTCATTTTTGGCATCACTCCACACTGATTCTAGTTTGGTCTGTTTCCTCTGCTTACTAACACGCCTCCAGGGTGGGGAAGGGGAGTGCCAATATATTCTCATGAAAGTTCCCCTGAACCCATTTAACTCTAACTCTTCTGAAATAAAGTGTGTGCATTTGTTTTCCTTTCACTTCTTTTCAGTGACTATGAAAGTCACTATTCAGCAGACTTTTCTTACATTTCTCTTATTTTGTCAGAGGGGAATTGCCTTTTGAGAATTTAAAAATTAACTCATTTAGGTATGCATGTACAAAAGTTGCTTGTGCATTTTATTTCCTATTTGAGGAATCTTAGCAAATTAAAAATGGAACTTTTTCTTCACTGATTGGCCATCCAGTTAAACCTGTTGATTTTTGTTTATTAGAAACAAGAACACTTCCCCCCCCCCTCAAAGATACAGGCACTCCTTTTGATCATATGATTAAAATGTATGGATGTTTGATGTACTCTTGGACTCTGCCCACTAATACTGGTTTCTAATAGTTGTAGTAGCCACACCTTTGATCAATTTGGATCATCATAGCTTGCCTTTGATTTGCAGTCGATCAGTCATTTTGGGAAATATTTCTTTGCCTGTGTTAGACAGGAAGGGACACATGAAATTATGGCAATTATTATGAGGTTTAGTGCCCCTAAAAAAAAGTTTTAAAGGTGGTCACCCTCAAATGCATTTTTTTTGCATTGGGTAAACCAGTTCCAAATCAGACCAAGAAAATTATTTTAAGCATGATGTTATGAGTCCATCCTAACCTGGAAGTTGATTCTGGGAGATTCAAGTTCCCAGCTTGTATTTATACTATATAACAACTATACTCCATATAGGTTTTTTTAGAGCAATCAGTATGCTTTAAATATGAACTATTATAAAAATTGAATCAAAGATTAGGCTGGAATGAAATAATATAAGCAAGAGTTTATTCTTGACATAACCAAACTGATATTAATAAGTGGTCTGTGAAATATTTGAGGTTGCTTATCTTATTCTAAACCATGGGTGGGCATTCCAATTAGTCTCGCCTAATAGTTAAGGATGATAAAAGCTACAGTTCAGTGTATGGATGACTACAAGTTGCCCTGTGTTTAAGTGTGAGATTCAAAATTTATAATGCTGACAGTGCACTATTACTAAATATTTCTATGGCATGAAATACCTGACAATACTATGTATAAGCTCATTTAGCAATTGTGACCAACTTGTATGATGTAACAGCCTGAAACAGCTATTCCTGCTATGTTAATCTCCATTATTAAACAATTATGATAATTTATACTTAGATATGTCCTTAAAAGATGATCTTCCAAATTGTTAAACTATAATTCCAACAGCCATACCTTTGTGTACAATACTGTAGAATAGTCATAATTCACTTACTGATAAGCAAGATTTCATTTATCTGCTTTAAAAAATTGCACTTTTATCTGGTTTAAGAAAAGTTTGTGCAGGTCTAGCTAAAAATCAATCAAATTAGTAAATAAGTTGAAGAAGAATAACTTATCCCTTAAATCATGGACTTCAAATGATCATTTTTGTTGGTGAGATGCGAGGTTTAGGAATGCCATTCATTTTTTTCTCTAAAGCACTTGTGTATTTGCTTTTGTACATTATCTGATCCTTTACCATATCACTCCAACACTTCTGAAAATATGGGCAGTTCCAGAAAGCAAATTCAATCACATGATTCATTTTCTTATATCTTGAGAACAGAAAAATTAAAATGCATAAGCAAAACTTCTACCTTATTATTTCATAATGCCTATATGAAATCAGCTCCCTGCTGCCAAGGAATGTTTAGTCCTTGATGTCTGCCAAGGCAGTCAGTCACTCACAGGGTTTCAAAAGCAATTGAGACATATGATGCGAACGGAAGAATATACAGTGTAATAACATACCAAAACATATAATTAGCACTAATTACATATCAGCAAGTCCATAATTTTAATGGCGCTTGAAAGAGCTAGATCCACAAATTTTATGTGATACACAGATTTTACTAGGCCTCCCAAATCACTTTCTTTCAATAGACTAAAAGGGAATGAGTCTCAATTTCTTGCATGGTTGCTAAAAAGAGAGCAATCTTGGCAGGGGAACTTATCCCAAGAACCCCCCAAAGCCTAAAGGGAAGCACATTGTTTTTATAAGAAAAAAAAGCTGCCGTGTAAATAAAACATTCTCAGTTTTACAGAATTGGCTTGCCCACAAGATAGAAAGGTACTTTGGGCCTTGTAGTGTTCGCGAAGAATGAGACCGGAGACCAGCATAAATTCAGCTCTTTTATTTAGTTCTGAAAATCCGTCTGAACCAGGAGCCGCGGTAGCCCTTTTTATAGATAGGCTGCTCGCGGCTTGTGGCCAATGATGGCTCCTTGATTTTCCTGTCGCTGAGCTGGCCAATCATAGGCTAGCTATTATTGGCCAATCAGCGTCGAGTAGAGCACCAATCAGCTTTCAGTGTTAGTGAACCAATAGGAATAGACTATTTGAAATATGTTAATATGGAACAGGCCTGACATAAGCAACTAGGGCCTCAAAATTACCTCAGAAAATGTATTAACCTAAAGGACAGACAGCAATCCAGAGACTGTAAACCTACCTATCTTGGTTCTCCCACAGCACATCCTGAGTGACTGGGGCTCAATTTGGTGGGGAAATTGGGTTTTGAGTGTCTTCTTGGAGGTAAAATGCCTTAAGCCACATAAAAACACATTTTCAAAACATTTAGAAATCTTTATAATTGTAGTGGGTTTTGCCATGTAGGGCAAAAGGGAAAAATAATTCCACTTTATCCTTTATGGCCTTTCAGAGTGAAAAGAAACAAAAAATTATTTTGGTCCTCCACATGTCAATTACATCATATCTGTACTAGCCACTTCTCTTATAGTTCTCAAAAACAATTTTAAAAAGCTGTATCCCCCAGGCTAGATTATGATGATGACCATCAAATTTATTAAATTTCTTTAGAACTGTTTAATAAATCAAGAAGAACCTTCCTGAATGTGAACCTTCCTGAATGTGAAGCTTATTATCGAATTTGACAGTATATAATCCACATCTAAATCATGAATATTATATTGGGTCTTTGAAAAAAATAACTGTAAGCATGCCAAAATTTCTTGTTCCTCAAGGGGACCAAAATGGCTCCCAGCCCGTCAGCATCCAATCATAGAATTTTGCTATTAGAGAAATAATTATTCTTCATAATCATAACTGAAAGCAAAATATAAGTGCAAGATTTTGACTTTATTGCTTCTTCAGAACAAATGATTTACAATGATTTGTCATTTTGACATGGTAATGTGTCCAACTATCTTTGCAAGTTATCTAAATTGGCAGTTATCTTTGCAGAAAGAATCCTGCAACTTAATGACGAGTTTGACAAACAATATTCAAAAGAAAGTCAACAATTCTACTAAAAAGACTAATATGAAAAGTTAAATTCAGTTAGCCATAGATTACAGGTGCAGGCTAGGCTATTTATCACAGGGTTGAAAGGCTGGCATATCTTTAACAAAAAGGTATATTTTGTTGTATATGTTAATGCTGAAGCTTTCTTCCATGACCTAATCTACATATATTGCTAGTTTGAAAGGAGTCTATTTATTGAATGCTAGTGCCCTTTATTTAATAATAATTTGCCTTGCCCATTTGGTTTGGAATCTTTCCTCTCACAATCAGGCAGCTGTGTTTTTGATCCTAGGAAGAGGCAGATATTTCTTTCTCTGAGTACACTGAAAATATATCTGCTGAACGAAACTCTGTATTGGCAACAGGAAGGGCAAGAACACACTCTACTAACTCCATTCAGTTGCCCACCCCACAAGGGATCATGAAAATATGATTTGGTTTGGAATCATCCTTATACATTTAGTGATTGGCTTCAAACTATCTACTAGTCACTGTTTATTTGGTTATATTTATGAGATTGTATGAAGCCACACATTATGTCTTATAAACCATGGCTTATACTTAAAGTATGTTGGTGGAAAGCTCCATCCCCATCCCACCACAAGGCCTGGTATGCTAACTTAGCATGGCAGGGGACAAAGTGTGTTTTTAGTAGGGATGAGCAAAGAACACCAAGAGTGTTTGACACTCAAGAATTCCCCTCCAGTTGGTAAGTCATCCCAGTTGCCCACTAAAGCAATTCAGCTCTGGTAATCAAAACTATTTTATTTATTAGCCTCTTACAAATATTGTCCTGCAACAAAGAGCTATAAAATTATTTATCATTTTTGCTGCTACAGCATTTTTGCTGTTAACCAACAATGTGGTTAACTGTACAGGTTTCATTTTCTATGGTAGAGTAACTTTCAGGGCCTGATTCACTGTACAATAAATCTACAGTGCAGTTGTTTGACTTTGGCTTAGCAAGAACTCTGAACCTAGTGGCTTGTAACTCACAATTTAGCCAATGTAGCCTCTTCCACAAGTCATAATTAAAGAAGATCTCATGGCAATCTGTGAATTCAGTATATATCAATTTTTCCCAACCTGGCTTCCCCCAAACATTGGGACACCTCAAATCCCAAAATGTTCAGGAATAACACTCAAGGACCCCTTTTTTTGGCAAGGCATATGGAGAGAGAGAAATTTACAATAGAGAAACCCTAGCAAAATTGTTTACCAAGAAATCATATTTTTTCTTATTAACTGTTCCAAAATTTATATTTGAGGAAGTGAAAAAAATCCTCTCCCTTATTTCTTTGTTGCAAATTGCCCTCCTCCTTTTCATGTTCAAAAAGCTGTTTTGCCTAACCGAAAGAAGGCCATTATATTACTTTTGTAAAATATATGGTTTAGCTCACTTAATGAGCTGATGATGTGAGGTGGTAGAGGCAACCACCATCCCAAAGCTCTCTTGGATTTATGGAATTAGCTTTACTATTATTTAGAATCTATCCATTTAATCAGCATTTACATGTCACACAGCACACATAATCAGTTGAAGCAAGCACTGACAAGTAACTACTTCCAGGTATAAAACAGAATAAAGAATATGTAAACAAAACCCAACTTTGCTTTTTCTGCTACTACTTATCTTTCCTGTAGAAACTAATTCACTGTATCAATGTTATTACATTTTTAATAGATGTCTGTAACATCTATATACTTTTCTAACTGTTGGAGAAATAAGGATCTGAATTTCCTAACTAATTCCTAACTAATAGAAACAATAGTGAAGAGCTGATTAAAGAGATTGAATAAATTGAGGTTAAAGGAAAGACCTAGTGAAAGGAATTGAGTAAACATGAGATCTTGGGCTACAGAAAGAGAAATTGAAACATAATCATACATCCTTGGAAGAAAATTAGATTCGCAAGAGAAACCAAAAACAGCAAAAGTACTTTTTTATTATGTCAAGAGGGAATGAAAGAAAATGGTTACAATGCTGAATGCTCTTTGCATGCCATAGAGATGCTTATGCTCAGCTGATCACTAGGCATCTCTCGTCAACCGTATCAGCAATGATATACTTGAGCAGTAGATGGCTGTTGCAACAATAACAGACAAAATGTAAGAAGCAAATTATGTTACAGGTCTCACCTAACAGGGAAGTACATCTAGTGCAGGGTTGTCAAACTTGCAACCCACGGGTCGGATGCATCACACGCTGCCCATGCCTGATTTAGGGGGAAAGGGGAAAAAAGTCATGTGATGATGCCATGATGATCTGAATTTGACACCCCCAAATTCTTCTCTGTGGTAGCACTCTCACTCTGAACTATCATTCCCCCAGAGATAAGACTGGCTCCCATCTTGATATTTTTGTGGAAATCCCTGAAGACAAGGTTCTCTCATTGGGTCTAGGGATCAAAGATTGACATGAGAGCCATTCAAGTGGCTGGTGTGATTGTGCTTGCTGCTCCAATGGAGATGGTGTTGAGCGGGATCGGGTGTATATTGTGAAATATTAATGGAATAGGCCATACAGAGTCACCTTGTATGATCTGGGGGATCATATAGATGTGTTTAATAAATACTACTTACAATTGTATTGTCATTTCCTACAAGCAGCACCCTATTCCCACACCTGTACTGTCTGACACTAATGGCAAGTGCTCACACAGAAGACCAAGACAAAGGTAAAGATAAAGGTAAAGGTTTCCCCTATCCAGTCGTTGACTCTAAGGAATCATCTCCATTTCTTAGTTGAGGAAGCCAGAATAGTCTGAAGATATTTCCATGGTCATGTGGCCCGCATGACTATATGTCAAAGCACCTGGAATGCTGTTACTTTACCAGTAAAGTAGTAGAATAGAATAGAATAGAATAGAATAGAATAGAATAGAATAGAATAGAATAGAATAGAATAGAATAGAAT
>BLBF01000053.1:7421792-7437751 GCA_015471245.1 Laticauda colubrina
ATAGAATAGAATAGAATAGAATAGAATAGAATAGAATAGAATAGAATTACTATTATCATGACTTGCATTTGCATGTTTTTGAATTGCTAGATGGGCAGGAGCTGGGGCAAGTAATGGGAGCTCACTCTGTCATCACATGTCACTTGGGTCTTGAACCCAGGCTGTCACCTTTCCAGCTGACAAAGTCAGTGTTTTTAACAGCTGAGCCATTGCACCCCCTTAAAGCAAGGGTAGTAGGACACAATTGATAGACATGATACAGTTGGACCTGGTTGCTGTATTTGATTGGATGAAATGCTGTTTGTGTTTAAAAAGCAAAGCCTGCACCTGTGGGAAAATGCTAGAAAATGATGGTAGGATTTGCATTTTTTCTACAAAAGTATTCAAACAACTTAACCAAATCTTTTGATAAAAGCAGAAGATGGCAATTCAAGACAAGTAAAGAGATTATTAGGCAGCACATGGCTACCATTTATAAATTGGGCCAGTCAAATAATTTCCAAGACTTTTGAAGAAGTTTCAAATCTAATTTGGAATCCATAACCAAGAGGCAGTTGTGAGCATGCCAAAATATGCCCACATAACATTACTCTTTTGTGAATTGCATTAGTTGCAAATAACCTTATTGCAATTCAAGGTTCTCCTTACCACTTTTAAATTATTTCATGCTTTCAATGCTTGAAAGACATTGTGAATTGGGCAACCATATAAATTTAATAAATAAAATAACTGAACCCAGTGTACAAACCCAGGAGAGTTGGCATGTTTGGAGCAGTGATGGAATTCAAATTTTTTTACTACCGGTTCTGGGGGCGTGGTGCATGTGGCATGGCTTGGTGGGCTTGGCAGGGGAAGGATACTATAAAATCTCCATTCCCTCCACACCCCACTAACCTGCTTTCCAGCTCCGTTCTCCTGAGCAGGGCAACAAAAGATGACCCAGCCAATCAGCTGGGACTCGGGAAGCAGAGAATAGATGAGAGTGAGGTCAGTCAGCCGTGGTATTTGCTGGTTCTCTGAACTACTCAAAATTTCCATTACTGGTTCTCCAGAACTGGTCAGAATCTGCTGAATACCACCTCTGCTTCGGAGTCCCATTATTTGGGACTCAAGAAGCAGATTGTCTTCTCCAGTCCTTTTGCCCTCCAGAGAAGTTTACAAGTTTACAGTTTTCAGTGAAGTAATATAAATTAATCCCTGAAATCCCTCTTTCTCAAGGCTTGGGGTTCCAGTAGATGATGAACCCCTGTGGATCATTTGATTTGTGAAATTGTGTTGCTGTATTTCCTGGACATTTCTTTTTGTAGTTTTGGATTGTACTGTTTTAAATTCAGTGTTACAATGGAGCTAGGTGGCTTACACAATTAAACAGGAGAAAAAAAGAGAATTGCTAAAACATGCTTGTGTCAATTGGATGTAAGCTATAAAGTCATTTAACTACAGATCCAGAACTTTTAACCTTTTTTCCATGCTGCCTCTGCCACAAAGAAATCTACTATAGATTTTTCATACAGATTAATTCACCTGTAAAGCGTTCCAATTTATTAGTCACTTCATTTCATGTAGTTGCATATATTGTAAATAATTTGGGATGATGAATCAAGGTCAGCCATGAGCCAACAAATAATCCCACAAGAACTGGACCCAGCTCAGCTCCTTAAGTATGGCATCTTCCAAGTTGACTGAAGCAGCTAGTTGTTTTCCTCTCTTCTCCCCTTTAAGGAACAATGTTTCATTTATTCAAGCTGTAAGCACCACCATGTGTCTGAAGTAGCTAAAACATCAATTTGTGAAATTTCACTTTGAGACTGTAGGCTAAGCACACCCATTACCTTCCTTATGCAGCATAAGATACCAGCAAAAAACACCCTTAAGAATTGAAATAAATCATTATCATAGATTATTCCCAGTTCCAATAAAACACTAATTGTATTCTATGGTATCTAAACGTGCAAACTATTCGATATTACTATTTTTTTTCACGAGGCAGAAGATATTGATGTAATATCAAATAGTGTTCTTTCATATATATGAAAAAAAAGATATATTGGTTCATGGTTAAATAAATCTACTTGTCAGGATGGCTGGGGAATGTAGAAGATATCAGGCTAGATTTTTTGCTATAATACCTTAATATGCTTCTATGAACAACTAAACACAATCTTTCCTATCTAGATAATTGCCACATCTCTTATAGGCCCATTTCAGAGATATCTACAAATAGATTTTGAGACTTGAAAAAGAAAAGTCAACCACTACAAGGACTGGCTATTTTAAATGAGATCTATAGTATCTGCTTGTAAAATCTCTTTTAGTTATCACTTCAAATACCTAGCACTATTCTTCAGAGCTAACCAAGTAAACATTGAGACAAGCTTGCATTAGCACAATGCCCTGGAATCCAACACCAGGAAAAGGTAAGATGCAGAAGATTTCCTTGAAGCTTTAAGTCAGATTCACTCTCTCATTAAACTAGGAATCTTAAGTAGTAATTAGAGAAAGATTATTTGAAAACATGGTCTTTGTTCAGGAGAATTTGTGCAAGAGTCCATTATATGTCCTTTGATTATTTTGTGGGTTTTTAATTCTACTAACCAGTGAATTAAAAAGTTTGCCTGTGATAAAGATCATTTTAAAAAGACTGTTCTTATGGGGAAAAAAACCCTTTTATTAAATTACATAAAATGTTTATGTTGCAATTTAAAACAAGCATTTTTTTTTCTGATACCAGGAATTCTTTGTAACATAAGGAGGGATTTTTAAACTTTAAGACATTTTTTGTCAGGCTATTTATTTAATAAACAAGCCTCTGTAGATACTCTACAATTCATTTGCCCCAAGTCACTGAAGTTTACTTGTAGTTGCTGTTCTTCAGGTGTTGACATGAATTGGAATGTTTTCATCTTGTAAAAAAAGTGTACAATTAAGGCCAGTAGATAAACCTATTAATTACCACTAGCTCTTTTCAATTCAGTGTATAGTATTAACTAAAGAGTACAAGCCATTGCTTTTATAAAACTTATAACTCTTGGATTTATATTTTACCATTTTTGTATACATGAAGGGAACATCTCAACAAAAGGACAGGTGTCAATTTCAGTGCATGTAGTAACTTCAAAGCTAACATACCAACACATGTTTCTCATCATGCAGATAATTGTGACTTTTGAAAGCCAGGCCAAATATAACAAGACAGGGAGTAGCCCTGCCCTGAAGCCTCAACTGTTTTATGTAGTTCCAACACCTTTAATACAGCAGTTATTCCTTTCAAAGGAGAGAAACCGATATGATGAATGTAGATCTAATTATTTTGCCTGTTCTTGTGTCCTAACACTGCTTCCTTTGCTGGGCAGAAGAATTCTTTATATCCTTTTCAACTATTAAACTATAAATTCTAGGCAAACATTCTGAACAGAGAGGTGGTAAATGTAGATTAAAAATTACTCATGTGCCTATTATAGTAATAGTACATCCATTTTTCTCAAGAAACAAGTTTTAATGATTTTTTTTTAAAAAATCAGGGAACAAGTACAACGGAGGTTGTTGGGTTTTTTTTTTGCAATGTAGAATGTACCATCACACATTTTTGACCAATGCCTTAAGGGTGAGGAAAGAACAGCAAGATACATCATGATGTCATTCTTTAAATTTATTTCAAAATTGATCAGGTAATTACTAACTTTAGTACTCAGAGGCAGGGAAATTATACCAGATAATGACTTTTCCTCCTTTCAAATAATCTATCGAATCATGCCTTTCCAACAGCAGGGATATTGCATCATCATAACCACATTTAACCAAGTATAACCTAAAGCAGGGATGCCAAATTTGCAGCCCGCAGGCCAGATGTGTCACACACTGGCCATACCCACCCCCATTTTAGCAAAACGGAAAAAAGTCACAATATGACATGAGTTAGGCACCCCTGACCTAAACTGAATGTGGGGTCCTTGGTGCTCTCTGAACTTGCTTGTGAATGTACCAATTAGTTTGCCTTCATAATGAAAGAATTTATTAAAGTGTCCTCATTCCAAGATGACACAGTTTCATAGTACAGCAGTAAATATACCTGGAACTTGTATGGCTATCCATCTTTTCCTACTATGTGTTTATTGAGGAAATTCATACTGAAGAGCAAGAAACATCCTGTAGGAAGCCCTGAATGAACATTTTTATGTTGTTTTAGTTTTTGATTGGGAGCTGCCAGAATTTGTCATAAGATGGGTGACTAAATGAATGTTTTAAATTAAATATTAATTATTAAATCATTAATAAATTGTATCAATGGAATGGTTGCCAGTCTGAAAAATGGACATAAATCATTTTTTTCAGCACTGTTGTAACTCTGAATGATCACTAAACAAATTGTTGTAAGTCAAGGACTTCCTTATAAAAATTACATGAAGTAAATTCAAAAAAAATATTTTATTGAATCAATCCTTCACAGATTGCAAATCTATAAATCATTGATTTAAATGATGATTTGATTGAACTGAAACATTTAAATATAGTTTAAGGCTAATTCTGTTGTTAAAGATATTCCTTACCTAATATATAAAGATATTCCTTACCTAATATATGTGAACTACATAATAAAATAACAGATACAGGGCAACTGGCATCCTCTTAATGTAATGGATTTCTGCAATGCATATGAAATATCCTTTAAAAACTTGTTCCTTACTGCTGCCCAACTAAATTAATGAATAGAGGAATTGTGAATGTGTGTGTATTCCTTTTAATTTTACCCTCAGGAAATTACAAGAATGATATTAGAAGTCAAATATTCCTTCAGCAAAGTTCATACTAAATCATGGTCATCTATTTCCATTAGAACTGCTGAGTAGACAATATTAGATTTAAAAATTGTATTTATATTATAGATTAGCTTGGAAGAAGAATGTTCTTCTGCCATACATTACTTTATTATTTCTTATAAATATCATGGGTGGGGTTTCCAATCAGAGAAATCAAATATTATTTTATGAATGATTGTCTAACTAACACTGAGCTTATAGGAGTTATATCAAGTTCAGTTTCTGTTTCAGAAGGAACTATATTCCTTTTGAATATCTTCATGTCCAATCACATAAAATGTTTTTTAATTGCGGCAAGCAGAATGCTATAATAGAAACTAAGATTATACTGACCACTTCTTCCCAGGATAAAGATAGTCCTCCTTATTGTGTAACATTTTGATAGTCAACATTGTTTTTTTTAAATTAAATTTTAAAATTAAATGAGATTATATAAATAAGAATCCTTAAAAGGATAATACTCATTGGCGACAAATAGCTTCCACTAACAATATTTCAATACTTTTCTAAGTAATAAGATATTCACAGATCATCTAAAGCCTACTAACCACACAGATGAATGGTACTGTGATGAAAGGCAATATGATATTACAGATACAACTGCAGAGACTTAAAAAGTTTTGACTAATAGAAACCGATTACAGCTCCACTGTACTTGCATCCCACCTATTGGTATGTCTTAAATTGAGATTTTTCTTCCAAACTGTAAAAAGATTGATGCATGCTTATATATAGGAAGGAGTAAAAATTCATGAACAGCTTTGCAAGATTTGTTTTTTGGTACCAATTCAGAGTTCTACTATCAGTCTCTTGTCTATAAAATGTTCAACAAGAAGATTGTCAAGAGTTTCAGGTGTTTTGTTTGGTTTTTTTTTTAAAGACCAAGTGATTTCTGCACAATTTGTTTGGCTATTTTGTTGAACTGTTCTCTGTCTTCCCGCCACATTTTAGAAGCATCCACATTGGCTCCACTTTCATCATTTGGTTCTAGAGTGGGGGAAAATAAAAGCTGATCAACAGGAGCAGATACAGTAATAACATCTGCTTACAGTGTTTCTCACTAAAAGAACCACACAAACTGAATTAAAATATACACAAGATCAAGAATTCCAAAATTTCATTTCATGCATTGTTCTAAAAGAATGGAGTACAATAATTCTGATTGTTTACAACAAATACAAGCTATCAGAATGTTTTTTCTTAGTAACTACATAAAGTTCTTTTAAGCTTTGATTCAGACCCCATGCCATACTATAACTTGGAATTACAAGTAAAAGTGGTCCTGATATTGAAGTAATCTGTTTACATCTGTCTTCCTACATCCACATGTAAGAAGAAAAAGGAAACTTCAGACGGTACAGGTGAAACTCGAAAAATTAGAATGTCGTGCAAAAGTTCATTTATTTCAGTAATGCAAAATAAAAGGTGAACTTAATATACGAGATAGACTCATTACATGCAAAGCAAGATAGTTCAAGCTGTGATTTGTCATAATTGAGGTGATTATGGTTTACAGCTCATGAAAACCCCAAATCCACAACCTCAGAAAATTAGAATATTACATGCAATCAATAAAACAATTCAAGATATTAAGATAAAAATAGATACCATGGACAAAAAAATAGAGAAATCTGATGAAAATTTTAAACAAATGATGGGAAAATATGAGGAGAGATTCCAAAAAATTGAGGAAGAAGGAAAACAAAGAGAGGAGAAGATTGGAAATATTGACACTAGATTAACAGTGATAGAACAAGAAAAAAATGGGATGTTGAGGTGGGAGATGGAAAGATCAGAATTTTATCTTAGATTTCAAAATATAGAAGAGGAAAAAGGAGAAAACTTGGCTGTGATAATGATAGAAATATTGGCAGATCTTCTGGAAATTACTGAGGAAAAAATGATGGACGGAGTAGATGAGATATACCGAGTTTATACAAGATATGCGATGAGAAATAAACTACCAAAGGAAGTACATATTAGATTTACTAAAAAATCCATCAGAACACAAATACTACAAGTGGCAAGAGAAAAAGTATTGAAATATAAAAGCAAAGAGATTGTAGTTTTAAAACAAATACCTAGAAGAGTGAGAGAGATGAGAAGAGAATATCGATTTTTGATATTTTGACCAAAATGCTACTGGAAAATGAAGTGAACTACAGATGGCTGATACCAGAAGGACTAATTTTTACGTGGCAAGAGCAGAGACATAGAATTGACTCGATTGAAAAAGCAGAATTTTTTTATGCAGAATTTTTTGGAAGAAAAAAAGAGGAGGCAGAGAAAGAGATCTCATTAATTGAGCTTCTGGAGGAACAACTGGAGACTGAAAAAGAGAAAGGAGTTGTAGGTGGACAGGTAGACAGTAAAGAACAACGTGAAGTGAGAGCTACGAGAGTTGTTAGACCTAAATATAAAGCATAATCATGGAAGAAAAAAAACTGATTACAATGAATATAAATGGACTTAACTCAGCTGTTAAAAGAAGGAAAACTTTTCACAAATTAGAGAAATTAAAATTTGATATAATTTGCTTACAAGAAGTTCATATTAAAAAGCAACATGAGCATTTGTTAGTACAGCCAAAATTAGGGAAAATATTTACTTCTTTGATTCAATGTAAGAAAAGAGGAGTGGTTCTCTATATTAAAGAAGATATTCCAGCAAAACTGATCTACACGGATGAAGATGGAAGAGTATTAATGGTGGAAATAATGGATAATAATAAAAAAATACTCTTGATTGCAATTTATGCTCCGAATGATAAACAAGAAGAGTTTTATAAAAAACTACATATGGAAATAATTAGACTGGACTATGTTAACATAATCATGATGGGAGACTTTAATGGAATTGTGGACAATAAATTGGACTATATAACAACAACAACAAAACAAAATAGAAAGATTCTCCCTAAATCTTTTTTTAAAATGACAGATGAATTAACCTTAAAAGATATTTGGAGGGAAAGAAATGTTAAAACTAAACAATATACTTTTTATTCTAATAGACATTTATCATGGTCCAGGTTAGATATGATTTGGATCTCAACAGAACTAATATCTACTATTCAAGAAACAAATATTGAAATAAGTACTTGGGCAGATCATAGTCCAATGACAATTAAATGGAAGGGACAAAAAAAAAGATCGAGATGGACATTAAACAATACCATTTTAAAGGAGAAAGATTTTATACAATGGATGGAGAAGGAATTGGTCTTTTTTTTTAAAGAAAATAAAAAAGAAGATACCTCAATACAGAATGTTTGGGATACAATGAAGGCATATGTAAGAGGTTTGATAATAGACTATACAAGAAAAAAGAATATTAGGAAAAGACAAACCTCTAAGGCCTTGGAAGATGAATATATAAGACTTGAAAAAGAATTACAGAAAATACCACAGAAAAAAGATATTAAATTGAAACTGGATGTAATTAAGCATAAAATGGAATTAATAGAGAAAGAAGAACTGGCACAGAAAATTAGAAATTCTAAACAGAATTATTTTGAAGATGCAAATAAACCAGGTAGATGGTTAGCATATAAACTGAGAAAGGAGAAGGAATCAAGAAAGATATTGAAACTAATAAATGATCAAGGTCAAGTTTGTTGTGGTAATAAGGAGAAAAAGGAAATTATTCGAGATTATTATGGACAACTATATAAACAAGAGAATATTGATGAGAAAAAAATTAAACAGTATTTACAGAATGCTAACTTACCGAAGATACCTAAAGAGACTGAAGAAATGTTAGAAAGCAATATAACAATGATGGAACTAAATGAAGCATTTAAAAGACAAAATAATGGGAAAGCACCAGGTCCAGATGGGCTTCCGGCAGAATTCTATAAAAAATTTCAAGAATCATTGAACACTCCATTGTTAGAAATTATGAATGAAGTTATGTTAAAAAAGATGACACCCAAAACATGGTCAGAGGCTTATATTACACTTATTTTAAAGGAAGAGGCTGACCCGTTGCAAATTAAGAACTATAGACCTATTTCCTTATTGAATGCAGATTATAAAATCTTTGCTTCAATCTTAGCAGAAAGACTGAAAAAATATTTAAATAATTTTATCCATCCAGATCAAAATGGATTTCTACCAAAGAGACAAATTAGAGACAACATGAGAGTAATTTTGGATACCTTGGAATATTCTGAGGCTCATCCTGAAAAACAAATGGCTTTGATATTCCTAGATGCTCAAAAAGCATTTGACAACGTGAACTGGAGATTTATGTTATTATTATTGGAACAGATGGGCTTTGCCAGAAAATTTATTCAAGCAATAGAAGCCATATATAATAAACAGACAGCAAAGGTAATGATGGAGGGAGAATTTACAGATCTTATTAATATAAGAAGAGGTACAAGACAAGGATGTCCCCTATCTCCTTTGTTATTCGTATTGACTTTGGAAGTGTTGAATAGAAATATTAGAGATGACAAAAATATAAAAGGAATGAAAATTAAAAAGGAAGAATTTAAACTACAAGCTTTTGCTGACGATTTAGCTTTTATTCTGGAAGACCCGTTAGAAACCGCTCCAAAGTTATTGGAAAAGGTAGAGACATATGGTGAGATGGCTGGCTTGAAAATAAATAAAGATAAAACAAAGATTTTGACAAAAAATATGTTGTTGAGACAAAGAGAAGAACTGACAGATCTTTTGAAAATTCAAATTACAAACAAGGTTAAGTATCTGGGGATATATTTGACAGCAAGATGTAGCACATTAAAAGAGAATAATTATATTAAACTTAAACAACAGATAATTACAGATTTGAAGAAATGGGAAAATTTACAATTGTCATTAATAGGGAGAATTTCAACAATTAAGATGAATATTTTACCTAGAATTTTATTTCTCTTTCAAACAATACCAATTAGACTTGGAAAAGACTATTTTGAAGATTTAAATAAAACTATGTTGAAGTTTATATGGCAAGGTAAAAAAGCGAGAATAAAGCTAAAACTTTTGCAAGATGCTAGAAATAGAGGAGGTTTTGGCCTGCCTAATTGGGAATTGTATTATCAAGCTGCAAGTTTGATGTGGGTCAAAGAATGGATAACATTAAGAAAACATAGATTGTTGACATTAGAAGGACATGACTTACTGTTGGGCTGGCATGCTTTTTTATGGTACAAGGGAACTAAAACACAGGGGTATTTCAGAAGACATTATATACGGGAGTCTTTGTGGTTAAATTGGGAGAAGATAAAAAAACAATGTTATTTGAAAATTCCAATTTGGTTATCGACTATTGAAGCATTTTCCTATCCTATGATCTATAAAAAGGAACAAACAGTTAGATATGGGGAACTGTTGGATGAAAAGGGTGGACTTAAAACGATCCAAAATTTAGAGGAACAAGGTATAAGGATGAATTGGTTTTCATATGCGCAAATACACTCAAGATATCTTGAAGATTTTAAAACGGAAGGATTCTATGATAAACAGACTGATTTAGATAAGATATTGATGGGTACTGATGAGAAAGTGATTAAAAAGTTATATGGTTATTTATTGGGAATTAAGCTAGAGGAAGAACAAGTTAAAGAAACTATGATTGCATGGGGGAAGAATTTTGGATATGGAATTGATTTAGAGCAATGGCAAAAATTGTGGTCTCAAAATTATAAAATGACAATGTCAATAGCATATAAAGAAAACTTGTATAAGATGTTTTACAGGTGGCACCTTCCCCCGACAAGAATAGCAAGAATGTTCAAGAATAAATCTGAAAAATGTTGGAAATGTCATCAGATACCTGGCTCATACTATCATATGTGGTGGACTTGTGAGAATGCTAGAAAATATTGGACTAAAATTCACATGTGGTTGGAAAAAATGACAAAGAAACACATAGACTTGAAGCCAGAGATCTTTTTATTGGGAATTTTACCTGATATATATAATAAAGACTTGAAATATTTGATTGTAAATGTATTAACGGCGGCTAGGATTGTATTTGCTAAAAACTGGAAGAATGAGAAAATACCATTGCAGGAAGAAATTATTAAGAAAATATTGGAATGTGCTGAGATGAGTAGATTGACATTTGAAATTAGAGAACAAGAAGATAAACAATTTTATGCAATTTGGGGTTTTTTTTATCAATGGTTAGATGATAAAATACAATAATAGAGCATTAATATTATATATATGAAGAGTTTTTTAGGATTGATTTGTTATGATTATACGACAAATTATAGAATAAATTGTTTGAAGTATTGTTATCTCGCAAAGCATGAATGATTAAAAGTATAGTCAGAAAAAAGATTTTTTTATTTTTATTTTTTTCTTTAGTAATATTAGAATATGGATTGACAATATGAGTGGTTATGCAATATAATTGTAATTGACACTATAAAATGAATGCACAAAACTGATGAACCAACCGATACACCGGAAGTATATATGAGAGTAGATGTTTTTAATGTTTTGTATGTTTGTTTGTTTGTAGAAAATTAATAAAAACTTTAATAAAAAAAAATAAAAATAAAACAAGGATTGCACATAGAACAATATTGGACCTCTGAAAAGTATAAAGCATGCAGATGTACTCAGTACTTGGTCTGGGTCACTTTTGCAGCAATTACTGCCTCAATGCGGCCTGGCATGGAAGCTATCAGCCTGTGGCACTGCTGAGGTGTTATGGAAGACCAGGATGCTTCAATAGCGGCCTTCAGCTCTTCTGCATTGTTCAGTCTCATGTCTCTCATCTTTCTCTTGGCAGATCAGGTGAGTTTGCTGGCCAATCAAGCACAATAATCCCACGGTCATTGAACCAGGTTTTGGTGCTTTTGGCAGTGTGGGCAGGTGCCAAGTCCTGCTGGAAAATGAAGTCAACATCCCCATAAAGCTCATCTGTGGAAGGAAGCATGAAGTGCTCCAAAATCTCCTGGCTGCGTTGACCCTGGACTTAATGAAGCACAGTGGACCAACACCAGCAGATGACATAGCTCCCCAAATCAACACAGACTGTGGAAACTTTACAGTGGACTTCAAGCATCTTGCAGCGTGTGCCTCTCCATTCTTCCTCCAGACTCTGGGTCCTTGGTTTCCAAATGAGATGCAAAAGTTGCTCTCATCAGAAAAGAGGACTTTGGACCACTGAGCAATAGACCAGGTCTGTTTCTCATTAGACCAGGTAAGAAGCTTCTGATGTTGTTTGTTGTTCAGGAGCGGCTTGACAAAAGGAATACGACATTTGAAGCCCATGTCCAGGATCCATCTGTGTGGTGGCTCTTGATGCACTGACTCCAGCCTCAGTCCACTCCCTGTGAAAGTCCCCAACACTTCTGAATGGCCTTTTCCTGACCATCCTCTCCAGGCTGCAGTCATCCCTGCTGCTTGTGCACCTTTTTCTTCCATGCTTTTCCCTTCCACATAACTTTCTATTCACGTACTTTGATACAGCACTTTGGGAACATCCAACTTCTTCTGTAATTACCTTTTGAGGCTTTCCCTCCTTATGGAGGGTGTCAGTGATGGTTTTCTGCACAACTGTCAGGTCAGCAGTCTTTCCCATGATTGGGATTCCTACTGAACCAGACTGAGAGACCATTTCAAGGCTCAGGAACCCTTTGCAGGTATTATGGCTTAATTAGCTGATTAGAGTGGGACACTTTGAGCCTCAAATATTGAACCTTTTCACAATATTCTAATTTTCTGAGATTGTGGATTTGGGGTTTTCATGAGCTGTAATCCATAATCATCTCAATTATGACAAATCACGGCTTGAACTATCTTGCTTTGCATGTAATGAGTCTATCTCACCTTTTAAGTTGCATTACTGAAATAAATGAACTTTTGCACGACATTCTAATTTTTTGAGTTTCACCTGTAGTTTTCTGAAAATGCCTTGCTATTTATTTCAAACCACTTAAAGAGGCACTTTATGTACTTAAATAACTTCCTATAGATTCTGATTGTATGAGAATGGAAATATATTGAATTTTAAATATTTGTCCTGTTCCCTTCATGAACAAGCAGAATATGACAGAGTGAAACATTAGTATCCATAGTGAAATGTATGTGTAATGGGGAAAAAAAATCCATACTACCAGGAAAAGATTTGGGCAGAAAAGAACACAGGATCTTCCTGAGGTAGAGTGTGAATAAAGACAAAGAAGCGGGAATTGCATCCAGTTGAAAACAACAGTCTGTTCTATTGTAGTCATTACAGAATTCCAACTGTTCTGAAAGGGTCTGCACAGAATCAGCTGTATTGCTGGAAGGAAGACCTAATAGCCAGGGGTACTCATTACTTTGCCTAATATGATAGCTATAAACTGTCCTAGACAGTATCTTTGCCACATTAACATAACATGCAATGGTAACTTTGATAATATAGTATGCAACAGGCTACTTCACAGGTGTCAAACTTGATCATGTCATGTGATGTATCGCGACATATTGCGATGTTTACTGTAATCAATTGTATTTTTAATATTTAAATCTATATATTTTCAATGAAAAGCATTATGAAAATAATAAAATAAAATGTTTCTATTAATTTTGTGACACTTTGCAAAATAAGCCAGAACCAAATAACTAAAATAAAAAGGTTCTTAATTATTTCCTTTTCAAGAATGGCCCTTTAAGCCTGGCCTTCTAGCAGCTTAGCAAAAAGCCTAGCATTACTGAGACCAACTGTGTAACCATTCATCTAGAAATTTCTAGATTAAACAATTTTGGAGATAAAACATTCCAGAAAAGTCTAGTGGTTTGTGTTTTTCAAATTTTCTTCACTGTTGTCTCTATGAATGCTAACCTTTCTCATACCTGCTAACATGCTAACCACTGACAAGAGGATCTTCTCCACACTTTGCACAGGACTCCATCGTTCTGCACTGCTCTCATAGCCCATTGGATCATCTCCAGGGGCATGAAGAATGGAAATGCAAACTCTCCCATCTGGATAAACTGAAAAGATCAGCCAATAAAATTGGAAGATTTTTTCAAGTTAGTGCAATAATGATTGAATAAAAATTATTAACAGAATTATATTTTGGGACTATATTAACTATATTAACAACAACAAAAGAAGAGTTTTATCATCAAGGATGGAAACTATCTCATCTAACACATTGTTGAGAAGTCTGACAGCAATTATATACTCTTTCAATTCTAATCTAGTTCTCCATAAGCTGGAGTTAAACATCACTGTAGCTTTCCTATATATTTTCATTTTTGTCAGAGAATGGTATTATAGTAATTTATAGCTAAGTAGCTGTTTATAGGATTAATAAAGTTGATAGATAAAAGAAGTAAAGAAGAATGCAAGACATGTACTGGGGCAAATACCAGTTTCATCATAAAATAGCAAGATATCAACAAAAAAGAGGGAAGCTCTGTCTTTATGAGTTAATAAGTGTAGAATTGGCTTTGCAAAATTATGGCTGCATTTAAAATAAGTTAGCTTCAGTAAATAGAAACAGTCTGGGCTTGAAAATTAACAGGGTCAGGCCTGGTGCATATGGTATCTGAATCAGAGAATACCAAGGAATACCATGTCTGTAGGCTAGAATGAATTGTTAAAAACATGCTGGAAGAAGGTGATGGTACTTCTACACTGCTCCTAAAAAACTGACTAAAATCATTACAACTGAATTCACTCTGCAAATGATTTTCCTTAAAATAAATTACATCTGGGAATTTATAAATCAGATAGAACAATCCTTAATGTTTAATGTTCTTCTAATGTTTATATTGTTTATTGTCATTGTTTTTAATAACATTCACAAAATAGTATTCTCTAAATCAAAATATATTTCGAAACACACTGTTTGCTAAAATTGAGAATTAAGAGTTCACATTATAAAACTAAATCTCAATGAAAACTCCAATTGAAAGTGTTTGGTGCCTATAGTAACTAAAAGTGAATGCAACATGCAAGTTGTTTATTTTTCTTATTTATATTTTGAATGTTAACAATAAAGTCCTACTTCAGTCAAGTTCAACTACTAGTGACCATATAGACACATAGTTCAACCAAACTTTCCAATAACTCTAATCATCAATACTGTATTTTTCTTTGGTACTGTTTGTTTGATTGTAATATTGAGGGTAGACCAAACAGTAAATAAATGTTACTAATGAAATTCCTGAATTCTGGGAAAAAATACATTTCCAGATTTCAAATTTAATATTATTTAACTTTTATACTATTGTGTAATTGCAGACTATTAATTGCCTTAAGTCTCTCTCTCAGCTGGTTTTCATGCCTAAGGCAGGACAGAAGTTATAGTTTCCTGGTTTCTAGCCTAGTGCCCTAAAACTAGGCCAAACTCACTATATGATAAATAAGTAATATATTTATTATTTTAAAACTTTTTTCTTCATTACATCTGTTTGAAAAAAATATCCTGAAGTGCAGCCAAATGTTACATAACCTTTATTTCATATCTCTGTATGTTGCTCATCAGTGAGAAAAATATTATCAACTGTGGGATAGATGCAATCACTAAAATTAAAAATCTAGTTCATAACAAAAAATGAATCTACAAGGGAAGAATTATGTATCAATTAAATGTGAGCAAAAGAGTTAAGCAAAATCCTTAAAAATAGTTAATAATTTAAAATCTACAGCCTAATTGTACACCCCTAATTGGTATTGAAAAATTCCATCTCTCATTTTGAAAAAACGATTCCAATTGCCATAATTTGGGGCGGGAGAAGCTAAATGAATAATACTAGACTACATAGACTTAACAGGGTTTTTTTTTACTGATATGAAAACACAGTGCATCTCTACTGGCAAAGCTTACTGTTGGGGTGAAACATTTCACATGTGAACCTCATCTTTGGAGGACTTAAAGGATAATCAAGAGGAAAACTCAGAATAGCAGGAAAAACTCCATACTCAAAGCATGTGTCTTCTGGACCCCTAGAAGCAAAAAAGAAAAAAAGAAAAAAAAAGAAAGAATGAATGAATGAATTTTAAAGTCTGGAGCTATTTAATACTTTTAAATAAACAAACATTATATCAGTGACACACAAATGAATTATATACAATATATATATACATATATACATACATATATATACACACACACACACGCACGCACGTACACACACACACACACACACACACACACACACACACACACACACACACACA
>BLBF01000053.1:7447751-7524839 GCA_015471245.1 Laticauda colubrina
CCCTGGTCTACAAGAAACCACAGGAGAAGATTCTCTGGAGCTTTAAAATACAGTTCAATTGGCGTGCTCATGATACCCACTTTGCTGCTCCTCACCAAGCCATTCTAAGAAAGCAATTGGTACCCTTCAAGTTCAATAATAGCAGAGATACAAAAAAACAAGCTGAAATTTAATCCAGACAAAATATAAGTGCAGTTGATCAAAAGAAACATGGACACAGTCTGTTTTGGATGGGATTGTACCATCTTCCTGAAAGAGCAGATCCATATTCAAAGAGTGCTCCCTGTTTCTTAGCTCATTGCTGATGGCAATTGTAGTTAGGATCACTACAAGTCATTCATGGCATTATTTTAATAACAACAAACTGAGTAACTGATGGGATACAAAATATAAGAGACTAAAAACTACTGCATTAAGTAATTTCATCTTTTTGTATTCAAATTGCATTTTTGCAATGATTGTATTCGATAAAAGAGAATACATCAATGAAATTCTTCTTCCACATTATAAGTTTGTCCAGGAAGATAAACTGGCATCTTCATATCTGCAATACAACTTGGGTTTCTCTAATGGCATATAAACTATTACTGGTATAATGCTTCTGTAGTACTATAAACACTGAAGGTTTTTTCAGACATCGTAGATCATTACAAACATTTCTGAACAAATAAAATGAAACCTATTTGATCAGCAAATTCTATCTTTTATTATTTATTTACTTATAGTTGTTAGGGCCACCAGCTTTTGGTGGCTTACAAAATCTTGTCTTAAGATAAATTAGTGCATTATAAACTCATAAACTTGCAAGCAAAACTGTGACTTATGTGGATAGACAGATAAGTCTGAACTGTTCCAGAATTCTAAAATTTAACATTCTGATTATCGGAAAATTCACAAAGTAATTTTTTTATTTATGATGTTCGGTGGTGGAAGTCCATCCATAATTTAAATGTACACTATTCAAATAACTTACATTATCAAAGCTTCCCACTCAAAGAAATTTTCTTCATTCATAGGCCCTATTTAAAAAAAATATTATGTTAATATAGGCTTTCTAATTTCAAGATACAGGTATACTTTTAAATAGAATATCATACCTGCTACAATGCCTTCAGGAGGATTCAAAGTCAACTCTAAAATGAAGAGTAAATAATTTCAGTATTTATTTATAATTCATACTTTTCAGAACATAAAAAGAAAATTGGCAAAGCATTTGGCCAAGAAATTTACATTACCTTGATAATTTTCCTTGTAACTAAGAAAAAGGAAAATCTTTATGATAAAAGTGAACAATACACAGAGTTACATTTTAAGAAGATATTTCCAAATACATTTGCAAGAGAGTGGAATACATAAACTGAATCTTCCTCCATTATGCACATGATTACACAATTACAGTAGCAGTATTCTGGAAAATTCTGGAAAAGCCTTTTCTCTTTGAAATTATCTATGTTAAAAAAAACCAATCTTTTTAACATACAATACATTTCTATTAATTTTGATCTGTCATACATATTGATAATTATTAGATTTGTGAAATCTTTAACAAATGTCTCATCTTCATCCAAAAATTTAGCTCCTCAGTACTTTTCTAGGAAAAAAATAAAATAGAAAGGTAGGTAAAAAGAAGAATGAGGAACACCAAACAAAGTGAAAAGAGGAGCTATTGCTCTCTCTAGTGGAAAAGATGCAACATCAAATCAAAAGACCATTTAATTATCCCTTTTTATACTGAATAATCATGGCCCTCTATATTTATGGACAAATGGGTAATTGGTAAACATATGACTGTCATTCATGAAGTCCTGATATTTATAGTTAATCACATTTCAAGGCAAGAGTGAACAAGGTTACAATACATAGAGTTCATTCAATTTGTCAATTTCATTCTACCTTTTACCTCAGAGATAGCAAATATATCGAGTTTTCCAGGTATTATTTTTGGACTAAACCTCCTATTATTCTTCACAAGTGTTTATGTTGTGAAAACTTAGTTGAACATCTGGAGGCTATCTTTAGTTTACTTAGCTAGCTCTGGTTTATTTAACAAGAAACTTAATCAATAAAACAATGTTTCCTATTGTAGTTATTGCTTTTGCACATATATACTTTGTGTTTGTGCATATATACTTAAGAACTTGTCATGCAGTTAGAACACAAGGTGAATGACACAAACTCTCCAAAGATTCAGACTAGTGAAAAGATGGAAAGGATTGATCTTAGGCTAGGCTGTTCTGTAATCAAAACATAAGCTTCACCACTTCAATTCTGAATCAGGAAACATTGATGGTTCTGTCACCATACTTTAACACTCTGAGGATCAGTTAATATGAGATAGATTAATCTCTCTGTTGATTTACATGAAATCCACTTTCTTTTTTTACATTTACCATTTCAAGCTGTCCGATACAAAGGCAATTCAACAACCACAAACCAGTTTATACGTTGCAAAGTGGTTAATGAACTGTATTAATCCAGACAATTCCATATTTGTTTCCTTATGAAAAAGAAAGCAGCCATCTATATACAGTAGTTGTTAAAACTCTCTTGTATATCGTTTGTTACCTTCAGTTGGTTGAAACAGTGTATCGTAGAATATATTTTTTTTGGAATCAATGTACTTCAAATGGATAGAATGTGTCCAAAAACAGGGTCCCATGATTCCCATGGAATTGAAATTTTAAGGATTTTCAGGGGATTTGTATTGACCCCTACTGTACCACTGCGCTACCATGCAGCACCACCATGGTCTGCTGTGTTCACATGATTTCCAACACTCCCTGCCAGCTTCCCACACACAAAGTCATTGGGGAAGCTAACAGGTAAGTTGGAAGTAGCTCCTCCTCTACATCAAAATATCTCAGATCCACTAACTTAAAGAATGCATAACACATGCAGGACCTATGACTGCTGTGAAACCGACATTTCCAGATGATCTCATAGATCGTCCAGTTTTCAGATAAATTTGCATGCAAAAAGAATTACATTTAAAGAAGGTACCGCACACTAAACTCCTGACACGCTACCTTTCCTGAATGTAAGAATTCCTGACACCTGAAAGCATCACACAGCATCTTGCAGGTTCAAATGTTGCGATCAAGTTTGTTAAAATCGTTCAAGTGACTCTGGCTTAATTCCATTTATTCTACCACTCAGGTCAGAGGCAAAACCAATACTGCCCTCTAGTTAAGTCGCCTCAGTACAGAGCAGATCAGGAAAGAGAAATTAGGGGCTGACCACCACAGGATTTTTCCAGCTCAATTCTCCATTTTGTTTCCCAGTGCAATGTTTTTCACACTTGGCAACAGGCTGGCTGGGGAATTGTGAGAGCTGAAGTCTACACATTTTAAAATTGTCAAGTTTGAAAAACATTAGTTTGAAATTTGACCTGCTTCCCCAAAATGGAGGGGGTGTGTGCGTGTTGAGGAATATGTGAAAGAGGAGCGACAGCCCAAACTAGTCAAGCCCGCCTCCTGCTCTCCCATCATAGCAGCCTCCTCGTCAATAGTAAGACCCCGACCCCGTTTCTGCGCCGTGCCAGGCAAAACCGTCGTCAGGACATTTCCACGGGCCCAGGAGGAGTCAACGCATGACCGGGCTAGACAAACAGCCGGCGACACCGAGAGACAGTCCATCCACCCCGATCTCTCCGTTTCCGCACCCAAAGCCTAACGACTCACGCTTGTACTCCGCCATTAAGCGCTTGAGCGCCGTGCCCGCCATGGCTCAAGGTAGCCTCGAGAAAGCCCAGTCGCCCTTCTTGCGTGGCCGTTCCGGCTTTCTTCTCCCAAACGCTACTTCCGGGAGGCTTTTACCATAGAAGAGAGAGACAGACCAACCGCAACCGACTCCCTCTCGCTTCGCAATCAGCCTGCAGAGCTACAAAACGTGCAGAGTGAACCATAGTAACTGAACTTCATCGACTTTGTTGCTCATGGGCAAAGGCCGGAACTGGGACTGAGAAATATAAATGTTCTACGTTTCACTGCAAAAGTAAACATTTTCATCTCTTCTGGATTGATATTAGATATAACGTGAATCCTAAACATACCCATCTACATAATGGACTTATCTCTATGAGGAAGCATGACAAGATATTTGTTTCTCCATTCGGCGTGTCTACAACAGGACAGGAGCTTCGTATTTTTAGTCTTCCCCGTCTTTGAAATTAATTTCTAGTCCTGCCCACGCAATTTACTATGATAGTTCAAATGTTTCATGTATTAAGTAATCCCGTTGCTCTCGAATCTAATATTTGCCAAAAATGACTCCACGCTCGTTCGCTGTGTTGGGTACCCTCTAATTGGGTAATGAATTATAGAAGCCAATTACATTTTAACTCAGATTTTGTCAATTATAGGAAAAAAGCCTTCAACTTGCATGCATACAAAACAATTCCCTCATATATTACCACAAACGATGACGTTTCTAGTGCTTCTGAGGATTTTAACTTAGGTGGAAGCAAGTATTTCAATGCTATTTCTCATGTTTCATGCCTGAGCATCATGGAAAGATATTCACGTATAGTTCTTTTAAAGAGTTAACATTTTTCTGAGTCACTAGACTGAAAAGAAATACTTTCATAAGTCATATCAACCAAGGAACACAATAGGTTCCAGTTACTTTTGGAAAGCTCTTTAACTGATAATATCTACTTCAACTAATAGAAATAAAGTTATATTTCTGGTAGTTAATGAGGAAACCCAAATTTGAAACTCTCAACCATGAAAAAAAAAAAAACTTTCTCTACAGTACTAGGTTATTGGATTAAATGAATTAGCTTCTGTGAAGTCAACCTGTGCTCCAGAGAAAAGTGGGGTGTAAATTAAATTAAATTTCATTTTATATGAACAGTGCCAGATGG
Source organism: Laticauda colubrina (assembly GCA_015471245.1). Classification (NCBI taxonomy): domain Eukaryota; kingdom Metazoa; phylum Chordata; class Lepidosauria; order Squamata; family Elapidae; genus Laticauda; species Laticauda colubrina. The sequence continues at coordinate 7,452,616 of BLBF01000053.1, forward strand.
AATCAAATAGATAATCCAATACAAAATAGAAAATTGAGGTATGTAATTTAGTTACCCAAAGACACTTCCAAATGCAAATTTTGGAATAGGCCATGACTTCATGGCATCAAATATGAAATTCAAAAAATGTATAAAGACGAGACATATAAAATTTAAGAACATAAGGAACAAATTAGGTATACTTAGGGGGCAACTATTTTTGGAAAAATGAATATAAAACATGATCTTGTTCTTAATTCACTATCAAGATTTCTTTTATAGCAATCATTTCTAATACCCAATTAGATCAAGCTAAACAGTAGTAAACCTTTTTATACTTACCACCCACTTTTGCATCTCTGTTAGTAGTAGTTTTCTCTGACCACCCGCAGCAATGGTGATTTATAAAAGAGGGGACTAAACCCCTACCGCCCACCATGAAAGCTGGAATGCCCTCTAGTGGGCGGCAGGGACCACGTTGACTACCACTGAGCTAGAACAAGGAACACATGAGCACCTGCTACAAAATAACAAATATAAACCTTCAAGATGGACCAGTTATTGAAATTGTATTTCTTTGCTAGATGCATTAATACCCTAAATATTAAATCCACTCTCAATAAAAGAATTTTAATAAAGATGTGCATATGAATGAATTGTCAGCATTTCAGTAATACAGCTTTGAATATAGTCATATGAAATTCAGCAGCATTAAACATAAGCCAAGAGACAGAGTACCAAATTAGTTTACTGTGTACGGTAATAAAGGACAAGTATTGTACAACTGAATAAACAATTAACCATTTTAAATGAATATCCCTTCCCGGACCATTTACAATTATAGGGAATAGTTTGAGATAGGCAATCTTCTCAAAAGGGTTTCTTGCGAACCAGTACTCTGTTAAATATAGATATAAAAGGCAGAAATGTATTTTCCCAAGCAGCAATGAAAAAGCTTACAAAAAGTAAACAAAATAGTTTTAAATCACATGTAACTACTCAAAGTCATTTAAATGTGAAATATTTGAGAAACAGGTCCTACAAATTCAATATTTTCCCTATGGTATACTTGCACATTTAGTAGCACTAATATTGAAATTCCTTGTTTTGTAAAGTTAAGATTTAATTTACTCATCAGGAGATAAATTCAACTCTTGTATTGCATTCTGCTCCACTGGGTTTCCCAGGAAGTGGTTGCAACAAAGGAAGCATAAGATCCTAGTGGATAGGCAGAATACAATACCCAGCCGTTTGAATCCCAGATCAGGCTATAAAGCAATGAGCCTATAAGGTCAACTTTTAACAAAAAATGGTATATATCTTTTATTGTCCAATAAATCATTGAAGAAATGCTTTGGGTGAAAACTATCTACTGAGAATTTTTCCTGCGCAAGGAAACAAAAGAGTTGCACAATTAACAATTGCACAGGAGAACTTCTTAAAATATCCCAATCAGTGAATGTAAAAATTATCAAATACTCTGGTACTCCACCCTGGATATGTGAAATTTATAAATGTGGATTATTATTTATGCAAATAGTGTAATTGCTGACAAACTCAATAACTTTCCATTACTTTAAAAATTGATTCTATATTTTATTATGAAAAAGCACATGTACATTTGCATTACCTTTAACTGCCACTATAATCAGCATTCTGCAAGTATTGTTCTTTTCATATACCCCCCTTAACAGTTTGAGTAATAATTGTTTATGATAAAATTCTTTTCTGTCCCAAACATCTTTTGAGAAAAAAATCCTATCACAAAGAAAAAGTATTTCAATATTTACAGTGTCATAATTAAGTGATAAAACAGTAACAACTAAAGGCAGCACTAAGTATGTTCATTGTACAGTAGGTTGGTATTTAGGTCACCATTTAGAAGAACAAGATGACAGTAAACAACCAGCAATTACTTATTTGAAAATTTAATTTTTTACTGGGCCCATTTTTATGAAGTTATTTTCCATAGATAGAGCTTCAACTTGCACACGCAGAATATCAGGGACAGGAAAAGGATTTGGATAAGTGTCCTCAGAACATGAGAAGATTCCTGTATGATCGGCATGTTCATTTGTTTACTATTTAATAGCAAATCCAAGGACAGATGATGAAGTGGGTGACATGTTGTATTCCTCTTCCGAAATGAAAAGGACACTTAGCATATGCCACCAGTTTGCTGTTGAAACACATCAATAGTATCTTCATCTTCCATTTCCAACTGTTAAAACACAAATGACAAATGTTAAAAAAATGTTATAATTTGATTTTTGTAACTTATTAGATTTTTTTTGCAACAATTCTATAAGGGCGATGGCCATTTAAATGCTGTAGAAATTTCCCAGATATTATGGTTTCATACTGAAATACATTTTCACAAATTAGGAAAAAAATCCATAGTCTTCATTTTCAGGTCATACTTACTTAAAACTGCTATATATAACTCTGATTCCTGCATAATCTTTGCTAACGTGCCCACTGGGTGTAAAGTAAAAACAAATCTTCAAAATTAAAACAAAAATCTTGCTGTTTTTTCATAAAAATCAAGAAGCACTACATGGGGGCAGGGGAGAGAGATTGTTGCCCAAGTTTATTTATCCATTTAAGTGGTTATCTCTTATCATTTGTCCCTTATTTCAACATCCTATTTCTTCTGATTTAAGAAAACCTCGTAATTAAAAGCGGAAAATCTTTGGAGAAAAAAAATTGTACTGTATAACTTGTACAGGAACTATAACAAATATATATTAATGTGCTACTTGTTCATTTTAAATATTATGTAAAATAAAAAATATTAGGAAATATTTCATAAAATATATCTCCTATATTTTCCCAATTTTGGTTTTTCAGTGTACACTAATGTATGCCTTGGAAAGTACATTAAAATCTTAATACAGGTGCTCCATATCTTTTATAGGAACTTGAGAAACAAATTGAAATATTAACCATATTTTTAAAAAACATTGTATTTTCAATTATATTCCTTTATAGCCAAAAGCAATGCACTGATACTTATTCAGCAAAATGCAATAGATGTTCAAACAATCTCCTTTCTTTCCCAGATACTTTTATGCCAATGGTTCTCAACCTATGATCTGTAAATTGCTGGGGGACCGCAATGGCATCACAGGGGGTTCACCAAGGCTTGAAGATTATGTAAATATTGAGTTATTATCTTGGGGGGTCTGTGGCCACAAAAGCTATTTAAAGGGGGTCCTTGGTGAAGAAAAGGTTAAGAACCACTGTTTTATGCCATTGGTACTTGGCAAAATTTTGGTTAAATATGACTACAAGCAACTACTGGCTAATGATTTAAATAAAAATTAAATCTACAACACTAAACACAGAGAATATTCATTCAAATTATTTTGATACAGGGCCGAATGAACATATTTCATCCATTCCAAGACTAGCTCTTAAAATTTAACTTCAGCTTGTTTTTTTTAATCCTGCAAAATAATGATAAAGACTTTCACTTTTAAAATCTGCAATTAAAAACAACTTATAATAGTTTAAATCTTTTAGATATGTTTAAAAATGAAGGCAAATATGTTGATACGTTTAATTCATGCTCTCCCCAACCACATATGTAGAGTTGGAAATTATATTTTAATATAATGTATCATCAAATATCAATATTTATATTATCAAATATAAAGTTGTAACCTTACTAAGCAGCATGTTCACGTGGTATTTTCTCAACTCTCCAAAAAGTATATTCAAAGTGAAATACAATAATTAATAGTAATTTTATAGGTAAGGAGGCTCTCACCATGAAAAATTATTTCCTACAAACAAGAACATATAAAACAAGTAATGGATTGCACTGGTATTAACTGTAAAATGTTTATTATTTCTAATTATTATTAACTGTATGATATGGAAGACCCAGTTAATACAATTCATATTTACACCAATTAGCTTTATTGTAATCAATGAAGGATTATGCCCAACAATTATTTCATTACTAGTATTATATGCCTGTTCCTCCTGTTCTTCTTTCCTTTCCCCATTTCATCAGCTGGATAGGAAAGTCTTCATTGTTTTTAATAATGATTCAGTCAGGAACTTTATGATTTAAGTAAGCCTTGGCAAAATGCAGGGCTTGGAAGGGGAACAATCTTTAAGTAAGCCCTGGCAAAATGCAGTGGCTTCAGATTTTGAGCCTCTCTGGATCTGAGACCTTACTATCTTTGAGACTGGATGGTGTCACATCGCCTCAAACAGACCATGGGAGCAATCTGAGGGTCCTTTTAGACTAGGAGTGGGCAATTCATTTTTCCAAAAGGCCCCATGCAAAACTGGACTGTTGTGGAGGATCGAACCAATAGGGATGCTTTCATGGCATCCGCTGCCACCACCATGGACCAGATAGCCAAAGGCCAGATATGGGCAGTGGGCGGTAAAATGCCTAGATCTGTCCTAGATTCATAACTCCTGCTCGAAGATCAAGTAGCAGTTGTGACTTAGAGAACCTTTGCACAAGTCCATACTGTACGCCATTTGCATTTGTTCCTATACCAGGGGACCTACTCATGATCATCTGGTAAACTCTAGGTTACATTACTGCAATGCAATCTACATGGGGCTGCCCTTGAAAAGTATCCAGAAATTTCAGTTGGCACAAAGTGCAGTGGGGCAAACAATAATTTGGTTTTAATAGATATATATCACACCTCTGATTTGCAAGTTGTATTGGTTTTCATGGCACTGGGCTGGGTTATTTGAAGGACCACCTCTTCCCAATTTCATTTGCCCATGCTATCAGATCTAGCAGGGAGAGCATATTATGTGTTCTGTTGTCTAGGGAATTTACATTTGGCAAGCTCTAAACTGCAGGCCTTTTCTACTGTGCCATCTGCACTGTAGAATCTTCAAGGTGAGGTTGGCCACATCATTGTTGAGCTTTCAGAGGTGCCTCAAGACCTGGCTATGCCACCAGGCCTGGGAAACCCAGAGAATTGGGGAACTGGCTCCTCTATTTTTTAACACCCCTTCGTCTGTTATTCTTTTAGTTTGCTTTTATAGTCTTTAATTTTATTTGTTAACTTTGTTAACTTCCAGTATTGTTGTACCCTACCCAGAATAACTTGATCATATGAAATGAAATTCTTACCTGTGCAGGTGTATCTGTTTCATTAATTGGTTGCCCATCAAATCTGAATCTAATCTGTCTCATTGACAAACCCTAGGAAAAAATATCTATATTATACACACACACACACACACACAAAATGCTTGCATAGATAAATCTGCATAAAACAAATCTTGGGTTATGCTGAAGTGGATATAGCATAAGGATAGTAACCAGAGCCCCTTTGTGAGGGTAATGGATGGTTCCCAAATGTGATAAATAAAATAAACCTCCCATTTTGTTAAGACTAACGATTGATCACACATATGCATTTGATAAGTAAGTCAGGAACAAAGTTCATGCATGTATGTTCAATACATGTCTATTTTATCAATCAAAACCACCCTATTACAAATATAAAATAATTAGCTCAGTACAAAGACAGCTATCCTAAACACACACAAACCAGATAGCTAATAAATATTGGACAAGGTAAGTTGGGTCCATCTAAATCCAGTTATTCCTTGTCAGCAATAATGTAATATAAATTGAAAAATAATTATCATAAAAATGATGAAAACAGATCCTATAATATAGATATTCTTGGTTCTACCCTTATGAGAAAGGTAAAATACATGAGCTAAATGAATAGAGTATACAGTATAAATAGGTGCAATTTAAAAACAGAAAACCTGTTGCTGGAAATACAAGTATGTCTAATTTTATGTAATGTACATGTTTTATACCACCACTGCATTAGCACTTGAGAAATATTTCAGCATCAGATCTCCTGGGAATACAAGAACTTGGGAAGACAAAAATAAATTCAGCATAAATGTTAAGTCTTAATAATGTTAATTACCTGTCTTTCACAATAAGCTTTCATTAATTTACTTAACGGCGTGTGGCGTTTTATTTTAAACTGGACCACAGATCCATCTTGACCAGCAACTTTTAAATTGATATGGTCGTTTTCTGTTTTTACTCCTTCCTGCAAACAGAAGTTTATGAAGTTAAATATGTGTTTATGAAGTTAAATATTCCAGAGAATCCTGCAAAAATATGTAACACTTTTCATTTGATATTTACCAATATGTGCTCCCTTATAGTGCAACTTCATGATGTGCTCTCAAAGGTGCTTTTTCAAAAGGCAACCAGATTGCTTTTTCCTTGAGGAAGAAGAAAATCTTTGGCTTCTCATCCAAGAAGCTTTATCAGTTCTAATGATGGGGGGATAGATAGATAAGTACTTCTTGGAAGCAAAATAGGAAAAACAAAAGTCCACTTGCTTTTGAAAAAGCATCTTTGAGAAAACTATGTGGCTAATTGGAATATTTACGGTCATGTTGCTTTATTCTTCCAGCCTCATGTCTTCAGTACATATGGGCACCTACACTTTCCCCTGCTGCTAAAGTGGGATGTATGTGTCCATATATACACACAAATTTCCTATCCTCCTGTTAGATCTCTCTGTGCTGGGCTTTGTCTTCTAACCCTTGCAGTGCAAATGTTAAGATGTTCCACGTTTCCTAGCATTTTTCTCATAACTTTAAATACTCTTGCATTTCAGAAAATATTTATGGCCAGACCATTTTTCAAACAAAATCTTTCAATAACTCAGTAAGAGCAAATGTTATAGGGGGAAAAAAAAGGAGGCATGAAAATTTTGATGCAATCTAATACAAATATAAGATACCAACAGTAAGGAAGACTAGGTGGGGAACTTTATTTACATTAGGGTGAAAAATTGTACCAACCCTATTTAATGTGGTTTGTCTTTGACTTGAATTTTTATTTGACATTACTTTGCTGCGACTTTTTATACTCTTGGAGCCTTTAGGTAAAACTATTGTATACGATATATAAGCAAATTCTTGAAAAAAAAACCTGAACTCCAGAAACTGTACCTTTGTAAGAATTTAAAGAATTTGCTACATTTCTACCCAAATTATTTTACTGTAAGGTTATGAAACGATTTTACAAGAAGAGTTAAATGACCAGGTCTTAGGAACGGATGGAGAAGTTCCAGCTAAGTGGTGGCTAAGAGTCAACATTGGCTTGATGACACATAATTCATCGATGCATACTCTATTAGAAATAAATCCCACTGAAGTAAATAGAAAGTATCTCCAATTCAATGAGTAGCTCTTGTAAGTTTCAGGAGTTTTACTTCCCAACCAGCACTCAGAAGACCGCAAGCAAGATCTCTCTCTCTCTCTCTCCCTGTAATAATGACATTCATCCGGTTCTCCAGGTAACGATATGAGATCCTCCCACATATATCTAGGATATATGAGTAAAATGTCTTTTTGGGAACCTCGGGAAGGACTCTGATCCACCTCCACTAATTGCACGCAAAAGACAAAAGGAGGAGGAGGAAAGGAAGTCGGGGTCGGCCTTTCACTAAAGCCGAGACTCCCAAACACGTGGTGAGATCCCGCGCTATCTAACTCGGCAGCGGCAGCGAGACGACCTCGCACCAACTCCTCACGCCGCCCCATCGCAGAGGCTCTCCGGGGGCAGCTCAACGCAAGAGGAACGCCGTTGAAGGCATATTATAGCGCGGTCCAGAACACTATGAAGGAGCCCATCGACCTACTGGGGTCTCCGGATACCGAAAGTGTCAGAGGTGTTAAAAGAGAAGCAGGCGGCTGCGGCCTAAATACCCTTTTCAAATTCCTGCGGGAGCTCCTGGGAGAAAGAGCGTAGGCGAGCCGCCCCTCGCAGTGCCCTCCTTCCGGGTGAGGCGGGTCCGGGTTGTCGCTCACAACCGGGGCGGGGAACTACTCATCCCTGGGCCCAAGACGGAGGAGTGAGCTGGGTTTTCCTTTCAGCAGGAGCCCTGCTCTCCGCTCTCCAAAGGCGGCAGCACGGAAGCCCAAGAGCCCCTCTCTTGAGGCGATAACCCACCCGGCAGACTCCCGAGAGGCCTGGGCCTCCGGTGGGAGGGAGGCGAGACAAGACATCGAGGGAAGAGCGAGCCTGTGCGGAGCGAGGACGACCCAACTTACCTTAGGTTTCTCCTCGGACATGGCGACGCGTCAGGCAGAGACCTCTCGGGGAGCGAGTCTGCACGCGCTCTGCTCAGAGCCCCTCTTCCCTCCTCGCTCGCCTCTCCCGCCTGCAGCAAACTGCTCGCGCGAACGCGCTTCGCGCCCAGTGGTTTTCTGCTTCCGGTTGGCCCTGAGCGGATCACGTGGGGGCATGCACGTTCTCGGCGCGCGCTCCCGAACGATGCTTGGCTCGTCGGGAGCGCGCTCCACGGGGTGGGGGAGGTGATGGCGCCGACGGTGCGTCACGATCGTCTGAAGTGGGAGCTCTGTGGTTCCTCGAGAATGTGACGAGGTGGGGGCGTGGCCACTTAGAGGAGGAAGAGGCGAGGCCGGTTAGCCTACTTTAAAAAAAAAAAAAAAAAAAAATGCTGGGCAACTGGGTGGGGACGTAATCCTGGCTTATTCACCTAAAGGGGGTTTGAACTGGGCTGTACGGTTGTAGGAAAAGAAAAAAAGAACCTACTCCGAAAACTATTGAGCACGTGTATTTTTTGTCACACTCAGTCGCAAGAAAAAGATTCCATTTGGAAGTTTCCCTTCGAACTGTGGGTTTTGAATTTTAATTGGAGCAGGCTATTTAAATTTCAATCCTTCCCACGAAATGGGAAGTCAGTAATTAGAAAATGAACGAGAAGAATGCCAATATATCCATCATTATTTGTATTTAGTGTCTACAGGGACTGGATTAGCAACTTGTTTAGAAATGTTGGTCTGAGAAAAATATTCATGGTCTGATGTATTGTTCTTATGCACATCCTATGCGTATGCCCACATACATGCACATTATTAGACAAGTATTTCCATTGTGAAATGCAAGCGCTCTACAATTTTAGCCTATGATGAAATCCTGCATCCCTCGAAGCCAGGGCTGGGGAACCTTGGCCCTTTCATGACTTTTGGACTTCAACTCCCAGAATTCCCGAGAATGGCTGGCTCAGGAATTCTGGGAGTTGGCATCCACAAGTCATAAGAGCCAAGGTTCCCAGCTCCCTAATTATGACCCTGGACTTAACTATGCAGGATTTTTGAGTGTCATATGAAAGGTGGCAGTATAGGTTTTTTTTTTTTTTTCACACCATGAATCTAGCCACCTGTGGCACTACATGCATGAACTCTTCAGTTATGAGTTAGGAAAGTTCTTTGAAAGTGAAAGCTTTTCCTGCATACCTTTAAAAAGTAGGAAACAAGTGAGCAATACAGCAATCCTATTTGAAGCAATAAAATTATTTCACCATGAAAAGTTCACTATGAACTTGCAGGTTTATCCCCACAGGTTGCAAATGGGAATAAGGTACAATTTAATACAGCTCTCTGGATAAATTGGCAAAAGGCATGAGCTAGAGGAATTTGTCATCTATTAAGTTACCCCTCAAAAAATGCAGAAATTTCCTTTGCTGAAAATGTTGAGAAATAATGAATCTGTATACACATGCATTCACAGAAAATAAACCAGAGAAGTGAAGACTAGCCATTTTCTTAATTTAAGTGGAATATTTTTTTAAAAAAAAATATGCATTTAAGCTTCACAATTACCCCTTCTACTTTCTATTGTTCATTGCGATGGTGGGATTCTAATTTTTTTACTGTGGGCGTGGTAGGGGAAGGATACTGTAAGATCTCCAGTCAGAGGTGGGATTTGCAGGTTCTCCAAATTACTCAAAATTTCCACTACCGGTTCTCCAGAACTGGTCAGAATCTGCTGAATACCACCTCTGATTCATTGCCAGTATACCATACAGTATTCTTTGCAAACATGGAACACAGTTTGATTTTAAGAAAGTTATTTCCTAATTTAAGCACAATGGTAAGCATATTCACAGGTGAAAAGTGTGTAAAGGCATGTTTCGTGTTATTTTAGAAGGCATCCAAGTTTCATTAAGTCGAAGTCTTTGAAATCTTTATTTTATAGTGGCAAGGAAACAGCAAGAAATTAATTCTAAGTCACTGTTTTAACAGTTTTAGTGGCTGATCATTATTTTCAAGCACCTGAATATGTATATCATAATTTTTATACCTTATTTCATCAATCCAGCATTCTGGTACAGAAATATCTTTATAAATGTTAAGTGTTTCTAGTGTTATTCGTATCTCAAATATTTAATGCATATTTTGCTACAGCTAGGTAATCTAGAATACCATTAAAATAAAAAATACAATTGATTAAAAGAAAATTTTACAATATGTACATAAACTGTAGAGTTCAAACAATAGCCACCCCATCCAGATGTCTTCTATTGAAAATAGACATTTCTGGTCCAAATGGAAGCACAATCAAAGTACAATTCAGGGAAGAATAGTTTTGTAGGAGGATATGTAGGATAACACAGCAGTAACCAACAATAACACAAGAGGGCACTGATTACCTTTGTTAGCAATGCCAAGATTGATTTTTATGTTCTTCAAAGAGAACTAAGGCTAATATTTATGATCACCAAAACCCAAATAATGTTCTCAAAGATCCTCTGAACTCCTTAACTTTATTGAAGAAATGAGTAATAATTTCTGTACATTAAAATGAATTTTGCATCAAGATTAATTTATATATTAAGAGGAATTCTACTGTTAACTTCTCTTAGATAAGTTCATGAGAATGTTTTTAGGCAGTGTCTAACTTGAAAGTTCTCATTTTAAGATCAAGAGAGTTGTGAAGATTAATAGGAAGAAATTTTAAAATGTGATTTTTTTCTTGAGTTAGCGAAGTATTTTACATTTTTCACTATTGTTAATATTAATATGATAAATGAATTGCACGGAAGTTTTTGTAATAGTGTTTTATCTTTTGGAAATGTATATATTCAAGCAAGGAAAGCTCTAGAGAAACTTCACTGTGACCTTTATAAAACAGTCAACTGAAGAGTAAATATATGAAAGTATTCCAAAGGAATTGTAGTTACTGTACAACTGACAACACAATACTTACAGGACTACAGAAGAATACTATATATTTCAGGGCATGAGCATTTTATTTAACTCTTTTCAGATAAAAAAAATTAAGGCTAATGTTCCATATTCTTAGCCAAATTTTCTGCTATACTCGGGGAAAAATATGTAAATTATAAGTATCCTTCTTTAAAAAGTTATTAAATGTTTTTTTCAAAGTAATTGTTTTCCAGTTAACATCAATTATTACAAAAGCAATTTTTCTTAGTCTTGATATGACTTGTCAGAAAAAAATAAAAATGTTTACCCTCCAGTGCATAAGACTCAAAATGTAGAATTGTCTGAAATCAGACTATTGCATCAAGCTGAAAGATTTTATCAATAAGACTTAAAGTATACAAACTTACATGGTGGTTATAAAGGACATTCTGACATTGTACAATAAGTTACCATTTGGATACATAAGGATATAATGTGATATGCATTTATACATTAAAGAGTTTGGCAAATTTGTTATTACAATATTGAAGTAATTTAAGAAGACTGAATACAGCTAAACATTTAGTGTTTAAATGCATATGGCTAAATGATGCCAATATAAAGTTCAAAGCTCTTATTAACATTCAGTTTTAATTACTTCCATGGTAATTTTTAAAGGCACAAAACAGAAGGATTCAACATATATTGCAAAGAAATGTAGAATCAATTTATAAAAGTGCAATCTTTAGAATTCCATGATAACAAAAAATATTTCGAGAGCTATTTCTTTCTGGAATAATTTAGTCACTTGCCAGGGAATCTATTAAAGTATATGATATTTTTGTATAGGAAATTCCAAAGTATAAACAAGGATCTTAAAAGCCTTGTCTTATTTCTACTATTAATATTAGAATGTTTCAAACTGTTGGTCACAGAAAAACAGGATACAGTATGTACACCATCCTGTCCCAATTCATTAATAAAATTGGCTTAAGATTTTGCTGGCAATTGAAGAATTCCCAAAAAGTAAAATATTATAGTAGCACAAGCAACTGCTTAATAGTTAGGAAAAAAATAACATGAATATATTGCAGCCTCCAGAGTTTTAGAGGTATGTTGATTTGTTCATTAATTTCAGTCTTTATCAGACACTGTAATTATAGCCAGCTCCATCTTGCATTAAGACCATTTTCTATTTGCAATTAAAGCATCTAATGTACATTTTTTTGCAGCTGTATTTTTCACATTTTTCACAGCTGTATATTATATAGACAGTACTGCCAGATGATATTTGGGTATTTCAAAAGAAATCTTAGTTATTTTCAAATTTGGCATATGGATTTTCTTCTTTAAACAAACCTGAAAGAAAAAAAATACTTATTTAGAACATTAAAAATATTAGTGGCATGTAGCAGTGGAACAGAAGCTGGCCTTATCATGAAGTCCTTCCTGATCACCAGAAGGTAAATGCTATCTCTGCCTCTCAAAATTTTTTCATACCCCATTTCTTTTAGCTTCTTATTGTTCTGGGCACTTTTATGTTATATGTGCTTTCTTGATTTTTAAAATGAAGTCAGGAGACCCCTGTCATAAAATCCAGTGTTAAGACATAAGAAAACTGAAAAGAGGGCTTTCCTCCAAAGGAGAACAAGAAATTTTAAGCTCTGCTTTCTAGCTATCAGCTCCATTCTGATGACTCAAAAGAGGAAATGGGCATTAGTTGTCAATTACTAAAAATGAAGACCGCACTATGTTATAACTGCCAGAAACAGGGTTTCGAGAACCTTAAACTTAGATACTATAGTAGCCAGAAGGAATGTAGATACAGGCATGCCAGGACAGTGAAAGATTGATGCAGAGGGCATTTTTTCACCCAGGGGTGAAAAAAAGATTCCACATAAATTTAATGGAGGCAGCACTGAGGCCAGATCATGGAATAAGAGGCAGTTGTTCAAAATCCTACTCTCTCGCCATCAGATTTTTGCCAGCAGAAGAGGTCAGAAGAGAAGACAGCAGTGCATTGGCTGGAATCAACAAACAAGTAATTTTGCAGGGAAAGGAGTAAAGTATGAAGAACTGGCAGCAGAAATGGCCTTAAAGATTAAAATAGGACAGAGAAGGCAGATTTAAAATTATTAAAGTATTAATTTTACATAGACACAGAATAAAAAACAAAAGGTACAGAAATATAGGACCTCAAAACAGAAAACAGATTGTAACATGCAAAACAAAGCTATAACATAAGATTAAGAATATCAATATAAAATAAGGCCATAGTTGTTAGTAGGAAATACATAAAACAATGTAAAAATAAGATATAAAAAAAAAATAAAACAACCTGGTTTCATGTAATTTATGGCATATCTTATTGCAATAAATACACATTTTCCAATGAAAATGGTGCTGTGTTTTGCTTGAATCTGTACTATCCCTGAGCCTACAATACTCAATATTTAATGATTCAGATTGCAGATGTAATATGGTACAGTAAGAAAAAAAATTGCTCAACACTTCAAATAAGCAGCTTATTTTTCAACAATTGTTAAACATTTATTACAGTTAAGCTATTTATATCTACTGTGTAAAATTGTTTTCTCAAGTATATGCATTACTGTATATGCATTCAGTTGCGAAGAAACTATCACGTATTTTACCATTCTGAATATCAGTTAACGTGTGTATAAAATACATTCTACATTCTTTAGATAAGACACTAACAACAGTTTGAAGTCGTATCACAATTACTGAAACACAAATACTGAAACCAGCGGGTATTCACCATTCTTGGTGAAACATCAGTGCAACTGTCTTCCTTCACCCCCTTTCAAATTAAACTTTAGAAGCAAGAGGCAAGAAGTAGCAGTCACCAAAGGAAGAATGTAGTCCTGAAAACTATTTTAGGCTTTATAATCAGAACCCACCAAAACATTAAGCATTATTCTTTCAAACAAAAATATCATGATATAAAATAGTTTACCTCACCTCTATATTTTATTGCAAACAATGGCTTTGTAACAAAGGGTTTACTTTAAAAAGATGTGAAATCTAGTACACATTACCATATTTTTTCCGGATTTCATCATGTCTAGATTTCATCTCTGCTCTCCTGTAAGAAAGATCAAGCATGTTATTTTACGGAAGAGGTAGAAGTCCAAACAACCTACCCTTTATAGGGTAAATAACACTAATAAATAAAAATATAATGGGTTAGAATTATAAGACAGTTTAGACTTCCAGTTTGAGTTTCTTCGCTGACAGACCAAAAACACGATCGTGCATGGTTTCGATCCGTGCTCGCCGCCGGAGCACCCCGAGCCAGCTGACTTTGGGGCTAAGCCATCCCATAGAGGTGGTAAAGAGGGGGCAGACTGACAGCAGGGATGAGGAGAGCCACATCTCTCCTCAGCTGGCCATTACTCCCTTTCCCAAAGGCGGTTGCAGCGGTGGTCAGAAATGGCCACCTCAAAGAAGAACTTGACCAGAAAAGAATGTGTAGGAGGAAGATAAGAAGTGAAAGTCTTGTTTGACCGGGTTAAACTGCAAAAGCTACAATGCAAGGTACCCTGGTATTTAAACTATAAAAAAAAAATAACATTGTTCCCAAAGATTTTGAAGCAGCGAAGGAGAAAGAAAAGGGAAAGGATTTGGTTTGTTTTTTCTCTTCCCTTCTATATACTGACAGCTAAGAGACTTAAGCAAGAAATTGAAAAAAAAAATCCACTTTGACATCAACAGGCATTTAAGCTGAAAATAAAATGTCACAGGAATAATAAAAGATTTCTGGATACTTAAAAGCTTTTAAAAGCAGGAAAGGAGAGAAAAAGAATAAAAGGGCAGGATCTGGAAAAATGGAGGAGACTGCCTGGAACTAAAATCTCAACAAGATTCCTAAAAGATACATTTTAACTGAAACTTGGCAACAAAATAGCAGAACCCCAGGAAGAGAAAGTTGAAAAAAGAAGCAAGAAGAAACAGTTTGGGATTATTTGGATTACTTGGTGATCTCTGGATTTTTGGTTACTGCATTTAAATGACTAAAATCAATCGGGTGGTTGTTTAGAAGTGTTTGAAATGGCACCACTTTTAGAAGAACTGAAAATGGAACTTTAGAAGTACAAAGAAGATGCACAAGAAGGGAGAGGTTCTTTTGGCTTTGTATTGCAACTCTTAGAAATGGAGATATGGAACTATGAGAAACAACAAGAAACGCCTTCAGAACAAGAAGATTGGGACAAAGAAGAAGCCATCTTTAATGACCAAGTAATTTTATGTGGAAGCAGCCTTGCCTTTCTCAACCCATAAGACCACTCAGGATTTTGTTTTATCAAAAATTCTTACATGTTTTGCTTTGGTCAAATGGAAAACAGTTTGGACAAACATTCAATCACAGTAAGTTTGCTTTTCAAGAAGAAACAAATTTCCTTTTTTGTGCTCATTCCTATTATATCTGTGCAAAATTTCAAGAAAACATTCAATTGTGAAGCAAACTTTATTTCTTGATTTGCATGAAATGACCCAAACTAGAAAAAGCAAACCTGACTGGCATCCATAAACTAGAAGGAACACACCTTTCTTCTTGCCGAACTCTCCTTTGCTCTTGTTCCCTGGCAGCCTTTTCATCCTCTTTATCAACCCTGTTTAAAATAAGATTGCAAACAGATTGCAATATTTCATTATTCCATATTATGAACTAATCAAACCATTAAAAAATTAATCAAATACAGACTATCATTAGGGTATCCTGGTGAGATTTTATGGCTGTATAGAGATATAGAATCAACGTGCAATTTGCAAAATTAAAAAATGTACCAAGGGATACTATTATGTACTTTGTTAGGAGGAAGACTAGAGATCACTTTTTACAGCCACTTTTTACTTCCAGATTGAAGACAAATAATGCAGATATGATGTACTTAAACAAATCTCAACCAGAATCATAATACTGCACAATAAAGAGAGTGTTTAATTTTTACTGACAAGTTGAAACAAAAAATATACCACTTCACTGGGATAAATTGGAAAGAGTGATCTTCCCTTTTGAACACAAAGATTTAAATGAATTCATTCCAAAAATTAAGATAATTCCTAGAATAAAAATTCAAGGGAAATTGGAAGGAGTGTAAATGGAAGTGACAGAGGGGCCCAGAAAACAGCCACAAGAAAATAAGGAATTCACCATGTTAGGTGCTATAGGTATTGACATTTCTAAATGTCTGGCCTATGTGGATTTAAAAGTCCTATTTTTTTTCCTTCCTAATGTTTTTCCTGGGTGTGTAGGATCTGCTTTTTCCAGATCAACAGAATATAGTCCATTAATTAGAGACAGAGATTGACTGACCAGCTAATTAAGGAGAGAAGCAACCTAGAAATAAGGATAAATTTCTTGACACTTAGAACAATTAATTAGTGGGACGGTTTGACTTCAGAAGTTATGGGTACTGCCTCACTGGAGGTTTTTAAGAAGAGATTGGACAATCATTTCTCTGAAATGGTAGACTCTCCTACTGAAGCAGGGGTTGGACGAAAGAAACTCCAAGGTCCCTTCCAATTTTGTTATTCTGTAATTTGTTAAAAGAAATGCAAAAAAGTGAGTAAACAATTTATTTCAGCAGGAGCCAAAAAGAGAAATGGTTTATATATAAATCCCTAATTGCAACCAGAACTGATATCGACAGATAATTATGGTAGATATATTGGGTTGAAGCTATTTGCATGGGATCAACACTCTGAGAAAGGGAATTTATGCTCCAAATAAGGCTAAAATTACATTTTACAAGGGACTTATGAATATATCTGAAAAATAACAGATGAAAGCTGTTTTTTAATGGGAGATTGGAATGGAGTAATGTGTCCACACAAAGATCGCATTTTTGAGAAATATCTTAAAATGACAAGGTAAATTACCAAGATGTTTTCTTTAAAAAAATATGGTCAATTTATAATTGTGGATGCACGGAGTGGTGCAAAAGAACATACTTATTTTTGTTCAAATACATACAGTACAGGTAGTCCACAACTTACAACAGTTCATTTAGTGGCCGTTCAAAGTTACAATGATGCTGAAAAAAGTGACATGAATATTTTTCACACTTACAAAAGTTGCAGCATCCCTATAGTCACATGATCAAAATTTAGATGTTGGTCATATTTATGACCATTGCAATATCCTTGGGTCACGTGATCAGCTTTTGCAACCTCTGATAAGCAGAGTCAATGGGGAATCCAGAGTCATTGAATAATAGTGTGACTAACTCAAGTGCAGTGATTCACGCAACAACTTGGCAAGAAAGGTCATAAAATGGGGCAAAATTCACTCAACAAAAGTTTCACTAAGCAACATAAATTTTCAGCTCAATTGTGGTCATAACTTGAGGACTATCTGTAGATCTTTTTCAAGAATTGAAGAATTTGGCTACTATTGTTCAAAGAGTAGAGATACTGCCAAAAACTTTTTCAGACACAGCCTTTAGCACTTAAAAGGAAAATCGGTTCTTTCAGAGGGAGGTTAAATGAAACATTGTTTCAGAAAGCAATTGTAATGGATGATTGAAAAAAAAGTTAAAGGAATTTTTAATAATCTTAATAAAGGCACAGACATAAAAATGGTTTGGGGCACAAGTATAGCTTTTATGAGGGGACATTTTATACAACAAAAGAAGAAGCTCTCTCCAAAAAAAGACAAGGAAAAAAAGCAATTTTCATAATAATGTTAGAGAGAGAGTAAATTATAAATTACATCTGCTTCTTTATAACTTAAGAAGGAGTCATAGTGATTAGAATGCAGTATTGGAGGCTGACTCTATCTACTGCCAGGAGTTTGATTCTGACCAGTTCAAGGTTGACTCAGCCTTCCATCCTTCTGAGGTCGGTAAAACTAGGACCCAGATTGTTGGAGGCAATATGCTGACTCTGTAAACTGCTTAGAGAGGGCTGTAAAGCACTAAGAAGCGTCATATAAGTCTGAATGCTATTGCTATTTTTCATTTGTCTCTTTTTTTTTTACTTGTTACTCCTCTTTCAAAATTTGTATTTTTATTCTCTTAAAAATATCTTTAATAAAAACTATAGTAAAATATTGCTATTCTAATATAAATTTATCCCAAAATCATTTGATACTTGCTTTCTGTTCTTTTTTTTCCTGCAGCAGAAACAGCAACAGATGAAAAGTGTGAGAAGGATTATTCCTCCCGCTACAGACATGGTAATGATCAGTGCTTCAAAATTCACTGAAATATTTAAACACAAAAAAGTTAGTGTGGAAACTAACTGCCAAGGAAATATTCATTTAGTCAATTTTGAGTGCTATTTGTTTATTTAAAAAGAAAATATTTCAAGCAAAGATTGAACGCTTGTATCTTGACGAACCTACATACATTAGAAAAGTTTCATACAAATGAGTTACGAGAAGCCAAATTAAAGCCCCCCTGCAGTAAAAAGAATTGAATATATTTAGTCTCAGTGGCAGCTGATTTTCCCACACACAAATTTTAACTCTTATAGTCATGAATCTTACATTTGAAATGGGGGTGGAGGACAAATTAGCTGCTACTGAGATCCCCCCCCCCTTTTTTAATTTTCATACACATTAATATGAACTTTCAAAATCAGAATCTACATATTTTCTAGTTACCAAATACTGCAGTCAAGCAGAGAATGATACGGTGCAGTCATATTTTGTTTTAATTAATTAGATTTTTATCCAATCTTTATAATTTTACAAATAACTCAAGGTGGTGAATATACCTAATAATCCTTCCTCCTCCTATTTTCTCCATAATAGCAACTCCATGAGATAAGTTAGGCTAAGTGCGTGAGAGTGGTCCAAAGTTATCTAGCTGGCTTTCATGCCTTAGGCAGGACTAGAACTCACCGTTTCCTGGTTTCTAGGCCAATACTGTAACCACTACACCACACTGACTCTGTTTGCAATTCCTTATACAATCACCACAGGCTTAATATTTATATTGATTAGCAACTAATACATTTTAATCCATTAAAATTTGTATGATACAACTGGAAGATACTGATGGCTGATACTAAAAGGTTTTTTTTTCTATCATCTTGAAAGTTATAGTAATTTGAACTGTACATGTTGCAAAGAAACTGTAAGCTTCTGTTAAGAAATTAATCCTACAAAACTTTACAGAAATATGAAATATTTGCAGGAGGAAGGCTATTGTCTGAAACATAACATGCTTGTGACAACTAAAAGAAAATTTCTTGAATGAACTTACCCCAACATACACCCCAGCGTGCAGAACTCAGCTCACAAAGAGAACTTGGAGGCAGAATATTCCGAACAGGATACTCCACACATTTTTTGCTGCTGCTGCACCATAAACACTGGAAGAAGAAGAAAATGTGATTAAATAACACAAGGTAAGAGAGATTGCAAAAGTTAATTAAAAAATAAATCAGTACATTATTCATTACAAGTTTTTTTGGGGAGTGTTGTTTCTGTCACGTGCCTTGAAGTAGCATGCGAGTCAAATAAAAATAAAAGTACAATGTTTATATCAGTACAATAACAAATCACAATTGTCATCACCATAATATGGCATTTAGCTCAGATACATTTTCCTTTTTTAAAAAAAGTTTCACTAGCTTCCTATATCTCAAGAATGGGGCTAAAGTCCCCTTTCTGGTAGCAATTCTATAATAAGGGAGCTTCAGCAGAAAATAGTTGCTTCTGTGATGTATGATTGGGAATCCTTAGTAGGTACTCCCTGTTGCCATGCCTTGAGAAGATTTTATTTCAGGTAAGTAATCTGGTAGATGTTCAGGCTTCAACTATGTAGAATTCTATAGGCTATCATCAGCATCTTCAATTATGCTCAGAAACCAACTGGTAATCATGAAACCAATTTTATGTGGCAATAACAAGTTATCCATGCACGTAGGTGGACTGCTTTTTTTTGCTAAAGCTGGATTTTTAGATGGCTTTCAAGGGCAGGCGCCTGTAACTTAAGAAACAATAGGTTATCCAAACTATGGCAAAGGATGAGTGATCTTTATTAGATAAGAATAGTCATCGGTGGTACATTAGCTGGGCAAAGGGCTCAATGTAGATATTAAATGAAATAAAAGAGTCAAATCTTGTGGCATTTCATACTGAATGCCCAATGGCTCAATCTTTCATCCCCCCTGTCATTCCTAACTGAGAACGTCTATTCAGGAAAGAGCAGAGCCACCATTGAACATATCCCCAATTTCTGTCCCTTTCAATCCAGACATGCAGAAGGATGATATTTTCGATGCTATTAAAGACTGCCAAGAAATCCAACAGGCTAGGCTCATGGTCCTCATCCAGGTCCTGCCATAGGTCATCAGCAGAAATGACCAATGCAGTTTCAGTCCTGTACTTTTAGAAACATTTGTTTACCCGTGAAGAAAACAGGAGGCTAATCGTTAAACTGATTCAGCAATGCTTCTTATCAAAATGTTGAATTTAGCACATTTTATGCCAAGAAAATTAAGGAGAAAAAAATCCAATTCATAATTTTAAGGAAAAAAGGAGCACACTTGTGATCATTTTGAAAAACATTACGCCTTTACCATTATGAAAAAGTACAAAATTTACAAACAAGAACATTTGCAAAATAAAAAACAGAGAAACAAATAGGTAAAAACTTGCAAACAGCATTTAAACAGATTGATATAAACCCTCTGGTTAAGCAGGATTTATGTTAATCGGACGAGCATTTTGTACCAATGGGGTACAGCAAGTCCAATGAAGTTCCAGAACTGAATAATACTTTTGTCCTAATCTGGCATCAAAGGCTTTAGAAATGCTTGATTTAAGAACTTTAACTTGCAAACATGCAGGCAGGCTTAACTGACAGATTAGTCAATTAAAAAGTGAGCTCTATCAATGGTTGTTCGCTAAAATTTAAAGGAGAGCATTTCTCAACTTCTGGCAAGATTTTTCTTCAATCTTTGCCGCATGCCTTACAAAAGTTAAGCCATACTAGATGCTGCACATCCTGTTTTTCAATATCCATCAAGATAGCCTTTTCCACCTTTGATTTTCAGGTAGTTGCAATAACTTCCACCTGTTTAAAGAATTATCTGTTCTGAAGATAAGCTGTCACTATTCAAAATACACTGATTCAAAGTTGTATATTTTCCTGTATCATGCAGATTGCATCACTTTCCTAATGGAACCTGAAGCTTTTCATATTGTCCTAACAAGTGTACATCAGTACATTATTTGACAATTATAATTTTCATATTCTCATATAAGATTAAAGATTATTTGTCAGAAACAATACATGTGTGGCACAAAGGCAACACAGTCAAATAAGCAATAAGAGTCCCTTTATTATCTCCAACTTTGCCCCCAATGTCCAGGTTACCTTCAGTTGGAGAAAAAACTCTCCCAGGAACAGCCTTTAACTACAGAAAATTCAGTCCAAAACAAGGTATATACAATCTGTAACTAAAAATCCAAACAAATCAAGATGAAGTAATTAGCTTGACAGGGCAGGAAGAAGGAATTTCAGACTTGAAAGCACAGCAAAACTCATACAGTTAGGAAGACATCAGGTACACAGATAAGCCACAATGATACAAGATAAATTCACATTTACTCCCAACAGCTTGCTGCACGCAGCTTCCTTTTTTATGCACTGTGTTCCCAGCTGCAGCTAATGAAGGGAATCAGGTCCCTTTCCTCCCCTGTAAGACACGCAACTCACGTTTGTCCCTTCTTCGTTCCTCCCTGCGTGCCCTAGGATGAAGAAGGGGGTGGGCTTGGGTCTTCCTCTGAATTCCCTCTCCCTTGTTCTATCTCTCCCCTGCTCTGCCCAGCTGGACTTTGTCCTTCCCCAGTTTCTTCCACAGCCAATGGAGCCACACCACCCACTCCCTGTCAGCTGTTTGGCTTTTCCTGTCCAAGCCAGATTCTGACAGGGGCATGACAACATATTATGCTCACTCTATAAAGCAATGTAGACTATGAAATTATCTTCTTTGCAGTGATTTGTAATCATTTTACCCACTTTGTCTCCATTATGCATTTCTGATTTTTTAAATCAAATATTTATATTTCAAATAAGCATTAAAATATATCAATGCAATTTATTATTGTACACAATGCTTAGTAAGCAAATCAGCTGATACATAAACCACAGAAGATAACAATAAGCTCTCACTTTAATGGATTAATGAGAGAATGCTGTCGGCCATACACAAATATCCTTCGGATTTTGTTTGCATGCATAACATCTTTATACACATGTATAAAATAGCCAATTGGACTTTATGTGTGTATAACATGGCAAAGTGTCTTCCCAATGCATCTGCTAAACTGAGTTGCAGTGCAGGCTTTACTATGACAACTGTAGGGGGAAAAAAAAATCATTGCTGAAGAAACTTTTTTACAACTCCTGTTCTTCATAATGCCTTATAAAATGTTAATTTTATATGGGAGGCTTCTCTACTCCTGCCAAACAACAAAACTATAATATTGATTCTTGGCTAGAGTGGAACTTAATTTGGAGTTTAAAGTATTGTTAACTTTATACATTTCAAAAATTTATCCATTTCAAAAAGCTTGAAAAGGCAGTTTAGCTCATTGTTTTTCCAAACAATTAAAACAATAAAACTTTTTAACAATTGTAAACATTTTCTTCTTTCCCTTAATATTTGTTTCATATAATTTAGCAAGTTGATAATCATTTTTCATGTTTTTGCTTTAACCTTTCTATAAACTACTCAAATACATAATCATCTATTCTGCTATTTTCCTCTTTAATTAGCTCCTCTTTGAATAAAGAAAATTATGTTCTTTACAGGGCAGTGTCTCCCTTTCACACTACTAAGGTGCCACATGTCATGCATCTGACTCTTTCCCATGCTGATGTCTTACATATTATTCTTTTTTTGCCACCCTTCCAGCCCTATCTAAGACAAAATGTTGTTTAAAATTACACATTCTTTCAAGTTCCCCATTTTTAATTTTTTAACTGTCTTTCGCACTAATGGGTAGAAATGGATTTCCAAAGTATCAGCTAAAAACAATTATGAGATTTAATACAAGCAAACTTCTTTAGAAGAATGAAATTTCCCCAAAACATTAATTCTAGACAAATCATGTAAAATACTAATAGATTTAGTTTCAGACTACAAATTCTGTAAATTCCAACCAGATGGGAACCAAAATTGAGACCTTATGTATCCTGTGCCAAACATTTCTACTTCCTGGCATGGATACAAGGTTGTGAAGAATGGATGCTATAATTCATTCTCCCTTCAGATGATTTTCACAAAACAGCAGCAAGAACAAGCTATGCTTCTTAGATGCATGCTCATTCTTACTCTGCATCTGAAAAGAAGGTAACTTCACAAGCGCAGCTGCATATTATTATATAATATATGCATATTATGCAGAATATGCATAAACTGAAAATTCCACAGAGCAGAGCGGGAGACTCTTGGGGCCCAGTAGTAATTAATAGCTCAAGTATTGAAACATTCAGAGCTCAATTCTCAGAATATAGCCCAAGGAGGCTAATTTCCAAGTTAGAATTCAGACCTGCAATGTAAATGTAGTTAGGCTAATATTACTCAGTAGCTTTTTTTTGCATTAGTCCAGCTGTCTTTAAAATTAACTGATTGGGAACGTATTGGGAAAACATTACATACTTGAACATCGAGCAAAAATAGAAGTTTTGCACGTGTGGCATTTATGTAGGCATGCAATTGAAATATTTGGTCACAATGAACTTTCTCTTTTAATACCTCCACCTTCACGTAATACTAAGGCTGTCATTTGTCCCCCTTCTTCACCTGAATATATATCTTCAATTCCCTCAGCTCCTGCAGATACAGGGCAAAAGCCTCCTGACTCTATTGTTCAGTCTTCTTTTCAGAAAATGGTAGAGACTTGTAAAAGGGATGCCTCTGTCTCAGGAACAGAACTTGCAGAATTACTGTCTGTCCAGTACAATATCATCCTGGTCAGAGGCCACAGCTTAGACTGCAAGTAGCAGAATGGAAGGGTCTGCCTTATCAGATCTTAAGACAGTTTAAAAAGGCAGTTAGAGACTATGGGATTAATGGTAATTTTACAAGAGGACTTGTAGAAGGAATAAAAAATGGTTATACAATGACCCTGAAGATTGGAAGCAAATATTTCGCATGATTTTAACATCCATGCAATATGTGATTTGGGAGAGTGAATGTATGAGACATGCTCAAGCTGCTGCTTTAGGAGGAGGAGGAGCATATACAGTTGAGCAGCTATTTGGTTCTGGACTGTTTGGTACAATTCCTACTCAAGTTTTTCTTCCTCTAGCTACGTTAACTATTGTTTCTGAATGTGCCTTTCGTGCTTTTCTTAAGGTACCCCAAGCTGGAGAACCTAGAGCAAATTTTTCAAACATTCGACAGAATGCCAATGAGCCTTATGCTGACTTTGTTGAGCATCTGTCCAAAGCAATTAGACAGCAGTTTGATCATCAGGAAGCTGCTGGTGAACTTCTTCGCCCGTTAGCTGTTGAAAATGCCAATGCAAACTGTAAAAGAGCTTTATAGCCGTTAAAGGTGACTGCTCATAACACTCTGGCAGATATGCTGCAAGTCTGCCAGGATATTGGATCACAAACTTATAAAATGCATATGTTAGCAGCTGCTATTCAGAAAGGACAGCGACCAATTGGTAACTGTTTTAAGTGTAAGAAGCCTGGCCACTTTCAGAAGGACTGTCGTTCTACACCTTCTATGCCTCAGAATTGTCCTTCTAAGAAGTGCCCTATTTGCAAAAAGGGATTTCATTGGGCCAATCAATGTCGGTTTCAGTCGGGAAATTGCCAATAGGTGTGGCACCCACCGCGAATCCAAAGCGTGCTTTTCCTATCACTCTGACTCTTCCAGCAGTCTCTCTCACTCCTCCCCAGCCATAGCCGGTAGCGCTGGGATGGATTTAATCACTCAAGAGGAAATTGAGTTTAAATTTCCCATGGAAGTTAAAATAGTTCCATCTCAATTTAAAGGTCCTCTTCCTTCGGGATTAGTTGGGTTAATTTTGTCTCGTTCTTCTGCACACAAAAAGGGCTATTTTGTTGTGCCTGGAGTAATAGATTCCGATTACATTGGTATCCTCATGATTCAGATTTGGGTGAATCTTCCTCAAGTTCTTCCTTGTAATTCTTCTGTTGCTCAATTGTTTCTTCTTCCATGTGAAATTCCATCTCCTGGTATAGGTAATTGTGGGGATGCAGGACTTGGATCAACTTTATCTGTAGGCTAACTTCATCAGCTGAACTCTTCTCGTCCTTTGTTAACACTCTTCCTTAATAAACAACAATTTCAAGGGTTATTGGATACTGGAGCCAATGTTACTGTCATCTCCTCTTTACAGTGGCCAGTACAGTGGCCAAAAATGACAGTTTCTTCATTGTGGGGAATAGGAGGTTCTACAGTTTCTTGGCAGAGTGTTCAAGAAATTAATGTTACAACATCTGCTGGTAAGTCCTTTTTCCTACAACCGTACATTCTAGATATTCACACTAATATTTGGGGCCATGATATCCTTTCTCTTCTTAATGCCCATTTGATTCTTGATGATGACTCTTCCTTTTAAATGGCTCTGTTCTACGCTGGTTTGTGTGGAACAATGGCCATTATCAAGGGAAAAACTTGCTGCTTTACAACAATTGGGTCAAGAACAATTGGCTGCTGGTCATATAGAACCTTCTACTTGTCTTTGGAATACTCCTGTTCTTGTTACAAAAAAGAAAAATGGGAAATGGTGTTTCCTTCATGATTTAAGATATACTTGGAATTATTTGACCTTTTTAGATTCTCTTGCAGACTCATCTGTTAATTTGCATTTTCAAACAACTGAATATTTAGCAAGGCCTTTGGTAAAGTATCGCCAAGCTCCAGATCCAACCTGGAAAGACCCTACACCGCTGATCACCTGGGGTTGCAGTTACGTAGCCATGGAAGATCCTTCTACTCAACAAGCAGTGTGGGTTCCAGCATGCTGTGTTCGTCCGTTTCATGGCATGGCATCAGGGCCTTCACAACCCGATTCCAGATTTCAATCTTCATCTGAACACGGAAGTCCATCTTCCAAGGTCGACGCGCCCGCAACCCATCACTTGGGGCCAGGTTAAATCTACTACATATCAAGCTCAACAACTGCAGCAGGCCTCATTACCTCAAACTCCTGAAAATCTTGTTGCTGCTGATTTTGCTATTATTACTGCTAACTCTGTTACCATTTTACTTTGTATTTTCTTGTTTATGGTTTGTTAGGGATAACATTGTTCACCCTAACTGTTTTAGGTGAAATACTAACTATAAATCATAGTTAGTGTATGCAGCTTTAACTGTAAAATAGCAACTGTGGGTGTGGTTATGAAAACCATATAAAAGTAGCAAGGCTACAGCTTGCTCGCTCTCTCTCTGGCTTTGATGATCCCTGATTACTGCTTGGAAGCAAGACTGCATTGCTCGAACGGGAGAGACAACAACGGACTGATTTATGTGAACTGACAACAGGATATTCTACATGGACTTTGCTAACTGAATATCCCTGAATGGACTGACTACATGGTAAATGAATATTGGACTGTTTTTGACTATGCTATAAACTTATACTGGAATAAAATATATTCTTGATAGCACAAGCGTATCTGTTATTTTTACTGTATGTTAATAAACATACAAGCTTAGCTCACTCATTTATCTGTGTGCCTATCTGACTAACGCTGCACATTCTGTTTAGCTTGTCTACCTAACCCTGGTTGGGGAACCCAGGCTTAACATGGTTAATGGGGTTTCTGCTCAAAATGACACTTCTGTGGTTCATCTTAACCTAATTTGTGGGTTCGTCATGCCCAATACATGTTTATGACCCATGGCACAAATATTACTTTATACTTTGAGCCCCCAATGGCATTTGGTCAAATTTCTTTTACCCCTAACTTGATCATTTATTGTCTCACAACTACAATCTATTTCACACTCCTGGCTATTTTCTACACCCACCCCCCATGCAATTGAATTCTGTCCATTGGCGTTACTTGAAAGTCAATTTACAAAGGGTCTGTGTTTCTGTTGTCACGCTAAACCCACTTGGCTTCATAATTGGTCTGATTATGATGCTGCTCAGCACATATTTAAAAAGCTAGGGAATTATAGTTATTGTTCTGACTACTATTGGTTGTCAGGTACCTTTAATTCTTCTTTGCATGGAATTAATATAGCTCCTGATATGTATCCTGAC
The DNA here is from genome assembly GCA_015471245.1 of Laticauda colubrina. Classification (NCBI taxonomy): domain Eukaryota; kingdom Metazoa; phylum Chordata; class Lepidosauria; order Squamata; family Elapidae; genus Laticauda; species Laticauda colubrina. The sequence goes on from BLBF01000053.1 coordinate 7,479,818, forward strand.
AATTTTCCTATTTTTAATGCCTCTGATCAATCTAATACAGGATCGATATGCGCTGGTTGGTGGCTTAAGGATCCTAATATGTGGTTCTTTTTTGATAAATATGCTACTAATGTTCATCCTCAGAATTATCAATGTGCAACTGTAGGTTATTTTACTCTACCTGTTCAAATAAGTATGCTCCCATCAACTCGACAGTGGCGTTCCTCTCTGGGGCCTACATGTAATGATGAAGTCATTATTGACACACAATTGTCTTCTGGTTCTACATTTGGCCATGCATTGGCAGGGGCAGTTACAGGAGTCCTTACTCTAGGCTCTTATCCTGGCATAATTGCTCAAGAAAACAGACGATCTATTCTTGGTCTCACCTGCAGACTTGAAAAATCCATCAATGCGATGGATTTTGTGATTTATTATAATTAATAAATATTATTATTTATTTGTGATTTACAGCATGAAATAGAAGACTTAAATCAAGATATCTTACAGCAGCATTTTGCCATAGACAAGCTCATCAGAGAGGGTTCTGTATGTTAGTTGATGCCATGGATGTGCTGTGCATTTTCATTCTTTGAATAAAACTACTGAGGATGAGCTTGCCAATTTACAATCATACATTCAAAATAATATCCATGCTCATTACTCACCTTTTGAGTGGCTAACCAATTGGCTCCCTGATTGGTCTTGGCTCAGACAGTTTTTCTTTTATACTATAATTATTATTATTGTACTAATTGCAACCTGTTGTTTTATTCAATGTATTCCAAATTTATTCGCATTGTTCCGTCCTGCTTCCCCCTCTCTTAGCCCTCTTTAATTGTGATACATTTATAAATCTTTGAATCCTGGGAGAAGGCAGAGCTTCGTCTCGGTGCTACAGCTGAGATCTCGGGGCTCTGAGATCTCAGCTGATATTTTCACCCCTGGTCGGTCCTAACGGACCTAAACCGTCCCGTAGAGACGGGGATTGTGAAGGGCACAGTCCCAGGATCCCAGAGATATTGCAAATCTCTGGTTTGATCCGGGAGAAGCCCTTTTGCTGGCGGTGGAAAGGCAGCCTCCAAAGCTGCTGAAGTCGGGACAGCTCCGAAAAGAAAGTGGCTGGAGAGAGGGTGTGTCGGCTGGGTGAGAAACTTCTTTTGTATTGCAAATTGGCTGAGACCTGAAAGGATATCCTGAACAAAGAAGAAACCTGTGGCTTCATTTTTGTCTGACTGGAATCTGGTTGAGCGGCGTTTTTTAAGTGATGTCAAATTGAGGCTTGGATTCTTTCCTTACTATTTTTTTTTCTCTTTTCTGAGGACTTTAATGTGACTTTGTAGGTAACCAGATTGAATTTTTTCTTATATATATTTTTATGCTTCTTTTGATTTTTTAATTTTCTTTAGGATAGAGGCCCCCTTTGTTTCTTCTGAGTTTTGTATACATTACTCTTTTTTCTGGCTGAGGGGGGAAAAAGTATTAAGAGACCTTGCAACACTGCCAACTAGAGGCTTGAAAGTACTTTATTTGAATTGGGGAGAAATCTATAAACACTCCTTCTCAAGGACATTTTAATGTGATAAGATGGAGGGAGCACAGAAAAATATTATTACAGGTGTTTTCCTGGACTCTTATCAATATTTCAACACTTGAGGCTTGGCTTTGAAGCTGCTGGAGAAGAGAGTCATAATAAGAGCCTTGGATAAATAAATAAAGTGCAGTGTGCAGTCCATATATATATATATATATACTTGTGAAACCTCTACTCGCCAGCCTTTTTGTATATTTCAATTTTAGTAATATTTTTATTTTTGCTTTTTATTTGATCCTTTTTCTTCTTTGGTTTTTTGGGCCTTTTTATTATTGGATTTTTCCATTTTGGATCATAATTGACTACTCTATCAGATGGATTGAAGGTCAAAAAGAATTTGAAGTTTTTTGAAGCATTAAAATGAAAAAAAAAGTGAGAAAAAGAAGAAAGTGTTAAATGAAATAGACTGTGTGTATTTGGATTGCTTGGTGACTTTGGGACTTTTGGAAATTCTTATTTGAATGATTAAAATCATTTGGGTCGTTTAAACTTTTTCTTTTTTTTACAATGGCATTACTTATGGATGAACTGAAAATGGAATTTATAAAATATAATCAAGAGAAACAAGAAGGGAAGGATTCTTTTGGCTCTATTTTTCATTTTTTAGAAATGGCAATTTCTACATATGAGAAACTACAAGAACAAGAAGATTGGGATGAAGAAGAAACCATCCTTAATGAACAAGCAACTTTATTTGGGGAAGAAAGGGGAAAGAGGAGAAAGAGAATGGAGAATTTAAGACTTAAAAAAACAACCAAAAAAGGGAAAAACAAGGTGAAAAGTGGACACAATATCAGAAAGCAACAGAAAAGAGGAATACACGAGAGGGTGGAGATTAAGAGACAAGGGGGTAAAAAGGGTAGAGGGGAGAAACAAGGGAGGAAAGAAGGGAAGAGAAGCTACAAAGGTTTGAAACTAGATGTAAAGAAACAGATTTTATTTAGAGATAATGGGTAAACATATAACTGAAAAAGAGATTCTGCAAAGGTACATAAGATTGTGTTGTTGTATCTGTATTTGAAATAATGTTAGAAAATTGGAATAATATATGATTATAAAATGGGACAAAATATTTAATATAACTTAGCGAATTTTTTTTTTAATAAAATAAATGAAATTAAATATGAGAGAATTGAATTAAAGAAAGTAACTAAGCAAAATCTATAAGTGTTCCCATAGAAGTATGATATTTATTTAGAAAGGATTGTGTAAAATGTTTAAGACTTAAATGAATATTAATTTTAATGATATAATTTCAATTGCTATGGATTGTTGTTTTAATTATATTATATATCAAAAAAAAACTTTTTTCTTTCTGTTTTAAAATATTGAGTTTATTTTTAGAATGTATTACGCAGAATCCGAATGAAAATTATGTGTTATGTTAAGCTTTAAAATTAGGGGAAGGATAAGTATGACAAGGCATTATACTCCAATCAGTCATTACAGAAGAAATTTTGTGTTAATGAGAAAAAATAATAGACAGCTGAAACAGGACAGACAAAAGATATAAGTATAATGATTTAAATTGAGATGAAATAAATATAATAGAATTAAGAGAGTGAAAAGAGGGGAGAAGCTATATAGAAAATGTAAAATAGTAAATAAGAAATGGAATTGCTATATAAAAGTAAGCATGAACTTGAATTTATGTCTGTACAAAAAGATGTAACTCGGGATCAAACTGCCGTCCAAAAAGATATTTTATGTTTTCTATGTTTTGTGTTTTGTTAGTATATGTTTGTTTGTTAAAAAATTAATAAAAAATTTTTCAAAAAAAAAAAATCTTTGAATCCTCCATTTAAAATAAAAAACGAAGATATGTAGAGTTGTAATTGCATGAATGTTCCAATCTCGGATGGCAAACCTCAGATAAAGAATGTTTCCAAGCAAATACAACTCAGACAAACAAAGTCATTAATCTATGGATAAAGGAGGATTAGAGAGGGGAAGTAAACATATGTTAGACTTTAACTAGAGATAATTAATTGTATGGATTATTGTACTAAACAGTAATCAAAGTTAACCAATGATGGATGATAACTAAAAATGTATATAAATGCAAAGACTATACTCCAAGGAGGATCCAATAAAAATCATCATCATAATTCAGTTATTTATGATCAAACAACTCGACTGCCTCATCATTACAACACTGCGCCTGCACAAAATATGCGTTTGGCATGTGTGTGCGCACGCAAAGTGTGTGCACACGCGCAAAGTGTGCCCACCAAGCCACGCCCACTTAACCGGTGGTAAAAATATTTGAATCCCATCACTGTTTTTTCAGAGCATTATAACAGTATAAGAAAGAAAATAGCAGTATTTCTTTTTTTTTTTGTAAATTTTATTTGAGTTTTCACAAAAAAATACAAATGAAACATCTTTTTTGAAAGTAGTGTAATCCTGGGTTACATTTCTTCGTACAGACACAAATTCAATTTCATGCTCATTTTTATATTCTATTCCATATCTTATTACTGTTTTACATTTTCTACATAGCTTCTCCCCTCTTCTAATTTTCTCAATTTTATTTTAATTATCTCATCTCAATTCAAATCATTATATTTATACTTTTTGTCTGTCCTGTTTCAATTTCATATTATCTTTTCTCATTAAACAAAGTTTCTCCTGCAGTTACTGATTGGAGTCTGACACCTTTATATCTTTTAAGTTCATCCATTTAACTTATTTAGGCTTCAATATATACCTTAAAGTTATAACATTCAATATAATACATAACTTCCATTCGGATTCTGCTTGATACATTCTTAAAATACACACTATATTCTTAAAAAATTATAAATGTATGTAATTAAAACAACACATTTCATTCCAATTCAATTCTATCATTGTTAATATTCATTAAAATCTTAACTTCTTTAACATTAGTTTTCAATTAAATATCATACTTCTATGGGAACAGTTATAAGCTTTCCATAATTAATTTCCCCCCTCTTCACTTATATTTTATAAAACATTAACTAATTAAAATGTTCCTGTCCCTTCCTAATTCAATTTTCTCATTTATTTTATTTCATTTATTTTATTCACAAACATTTCACTAGATTACAGTAACTATTTTATCCCTCATTTTAATCATACATTGTTTCCAATTTTCTAAAATTATTTCTATTACTAATATAACAATACAATCTTATGTACCTTTACAGAATCCCTTTTTCAGTTAATTTTTCACCCATTATCTCTAAATAGGCCCTGTTTCTCTATATCTTGTTTCTGTCCTTTGTAACTTCTTTTCCTTTCCTTCTTCCCTCTCTTCTTCTCTCTCCCCTTTTTACCCTCTTGTCTCTCTACCTCTATTTCTCTCTTCTGTATTCCCCTCTTCTTTTGCTTTCCAATATTATACTTATTTTTCGAACTATTTCTCTTTCCTTTGGTTTCTTTGGTTTTTAAGTCTTAAATCCTCCATTCTCTTTTCCCCTTTTCCTTTATCTTCCCCACATAGAATTACTTGTTCATTAAAGATGGCTTCTTCTTTGTCCCAGTCTTCTTGTTTTGCAGACGTTTCTTGTTGTTTCTCATAGTTCCAAATCTCCATTTCTAAGAATTGAAAAACGAAGCCAAAAGAACCCCTCCCTTCTTGTGCATCTTCTTTGTACTTTTTAAGTTCCATTTTCAACTCATCCAGAAGTAGTGCCATTGTATAAATTTTTAAACAACTACCCGATTAATTTTAGTCATTCAAATGCAATAACCAAGAATCCAAAGATCACCAAGTAATCCAAATACACGCAAGCTCTTTTTGCTTTTTTATTCACTTTCTCTTCCTAGGGTTCTACTGTTTAGTTGCCAAGTTTCAGTTAAAATGTATCTTTTAGAAGTCTTGTTGAAGTTTTACTGTAGATTCCTTTTAATTCCAGGCAGTCTCCTCCCTTTTTTCCAGATCCTGTCCTTTTATTCTTTCTCTCCTTTCCTGCTTATAATTTTTTTTTAGTATCCAGAAATCTTTATTATCCCTTTGACATTTTGTTTTATTTTCAGCTTAATTGCCTGTTGATGTCAAAGTGGATTTTTTTTTTCTGATTTCTTCCTTAGTTGTCAGCATAGGAAAAGGGAGGGAAGAAAAAAAAACCCAAAACTTTCCCTTTTCTCTCTCCTTCGCTGCTTCAGACTCTTCTTTGGGAATGATGTCAATTTTTTTTAGTTTAAATTCCAGGGTACCTTAGTTGTTGCTTTTGCAATTTAACCCAGTCAGCCAAAACTTTCACTTCTTATCTTCCTCCTGCACATTCTTTTCCGGTCAAGTTCTTCTTTGAGGTGGCCATTTCTGACCACCACTGCAACCGCCTTCGGGAAAGGGAGTAATGGACAGCCGAGGAGAGATGCGGCTCTCCTCAACCCTGCTGGCAGTCTCCCCCCTCTTCAGCACCTCTACGGGGTGGCTTAGCTCTGAAACCAGCCGGCTTGGGGAGCTCCAGCGGTGAGCCCAGACCAAAACCGTGCACGATCACGGATTTCTGTCCATCGCCGAAGAAGCTCGAAGAAGCTCAAAACGGAAGCCCGAAAATAGCAGTATTTCTTGAAATTCAACTTACCACATTTTTAAACAAACAAGATAAAATACATAAACAATTCTGCTTAAAAATTTAGACTTTTTTCTACTATATTACCATTCCTAGTCTTAAATTAAAGATATATAATCACCTGGTTCTATTTCAACAGCTCACTATCTACAGAGTCATGTGATATCCTAATGTGGAAGCTGGGTAAATATGTACATATACTTAATAACACATGCAGAAATATTTTTATGACACTAGTATGGTACTTTGTATACTTTGTTATATAAATCAGAATCTCTGAACCACTCTAGATTAGGCTGCCCTTCAAATCACTGCAAGTATAGATCAGGATTTTATTTAGAGCAAAGATGTTTCTAATTGTGTTACTTACTGTGACATTTTTCAGGCATTCTTCACAAGTTTTATTTGTGTACTTCTGACACCCCACTGTGAAAATAAATAAATTAAATTAATATCTTCATTTTCCCAGCTTCTTCTCTGACTTTTTGTTTTTCAATCAGACATAAGGCTGGATCCTTTGTGATTGAATGTCCAGAATCAAAATTATTTGTCTGTAATAATACTTCTTGTTTGGATAGATAACATTAAGTCAATATCCAACTGTTTTTATACTTAAAGGCAGCTGTTAAACTTCTCTTCTGCAAAAGCAGCAGTCTTTTTCCCATTTATGTGAGATTCTCAGACACTTTCTGGAAAAGTCCCTCTAGTTTCCTTGGCAAAGATCAGAGTGGTTTTTTTCCCTGATCCTCCTTCCTAGGGCTCAGAGAAAATGACTAGTCCAAGATCATGGAGTTCGCTAAGGCAGGACTAGAACTCAAGGTCTCCTGATTTCTAGCCAAACTGACTCTCAAACAACCGTACACAATTCTTAACAGTTTATATGTACTTTGTTTAGGTAAAAGAAAATTGTTTCAGGATCAAGGCTTTTACATAATGCTTTAGCATACTGGTAGTTCCATATACTATCAGGTCAGACATTTTATTTACATATAATACTGATTGGGATATATAATCACAATCCCGCTTTATACAAATTAAATGCCAGAGTTTGTGTCCAAGTAATGCAGACCAACAGGATTAGATGTAAATTATTATACCAGTGCTATATCCCATTTTGAAAGCCAGTTTTGTGGGCACCAGGCAAGAATCCAGAAACTGTTCTAATCCCACCTGAGGCATGAAGTCAGCTGGGTGACTTTGGGCCAGTCACTCAGCCCTAGGAAACTCGCAAAGGCAGTTCCAAGGGAAGTAGACTTGTACAGGTCGTCACCAGGAAGCAACACTAACTCAAAGGCAAAGAAAGACACCTATACACAATTCCCAGTTTTAATTACAATTGAAATATTGGTATGAAACTTTTGAAGCATCTCCTTTACAATGGGAAATTGGGTACTATATTTTTACCGTAGAATGCTTTTTTTGTCAAATAACTTTCATCGTTACTTGAATGTTAAACATTGGAAAAAGGAAAGACAATGTTGAATACAGTGAAAGTAAACTTTTAAATGAATGTAGCAGTTACATAACAGATTGTGTACAGATATGTACATATCTGGTGTACAAATATGCAGCTTTGCAGATACTGACAAACCGCACCTCTCATTAATTCCAAATTATAAGGCACGCTGAGAGCTTTAGTTCAACATCTTGCAGAGCCACAGGTTGTTGTCCACTCTTGAGTTACAGATTATTATTTTTTCACCTCCTTTCTCACTCAAGACACAACAAACACAGGGATCCGGAGACCAAACCACAAGGCTGGCGGCTCAATTTTCCTCTCCCTATTCTCCAAACTACACCCGCTGCTCTCTTTGCTTTTTGAACTCTTGACTCAAAGCTGAAGAGAAGAAAAAGCCGAAGCGGCGGCACAAAGTGTCCAAGGAGCCTCGCAACTGCTCCGACGACATTCCCTCTCTACCGCCCACGTCCCACGAGCAGGTCTCTTCTTACTTTCTTGCCCATAGACCGTCAGGACCATGGTATTCGGACTCCAGAGGAGCAGCGGGAGGCCCAGCAGGCACAAGCGGCGCCAGAAACCCATGGCGACTGAAACGAGGAAAGAGGCCGCTCGTCTTCTCTCCGAACCCCTTCAGCCCCGCTCGCCCTGCCTTTTCAAGACCGGAAAACAGCCCTGGAAGAAAGGCGTCCGGGCCCGCCCATCGCCGTGCACGCGCACTATTTATTTATTTATTTATTTATTTATTTATTGCGGAAGCACGCCTAGGGCGGCCCTCGAGAGTGCGCGCCCCCGAAGTAAGCCGGGAGGCTCCGTATTTATGGTGACGCTTGGCCAAACGTAAGGCTTCGGTTTCTTTCGTGTCAGCGGCTAAATTCTTATTTTCTTTTATACTACTTAAAAGTACTGAAAAACAAAGTGCACCATCTAATACGTTCTTTGGGATGTTGTTATTGTGAGTTGAAAGCTCCAACTTTCTGAGAGGGGTTGGCGGAAAGAAGCGCCCTCGCTAAACTTTCCACACTGTAACTAAGGAGAAAACAAACAAAAAAAAAAAAGGGGGGGGGGGGGAAAAAGAGGTTTGCCGGGAAATTCGGTCTGGTTTCTTTCGGATTCCATCTGGGCTTAAAATGTCGCTGGTACGAGGGGGGGGGGGGGGTTGCAGGACATGCTAACTCGTGCGTGTTGTAAATTAAACCAAGTAGGACTTCGCAACCTTACTGAACTATTAAAACACTCATTTTACGTTGAGCATAATTTATAAATTCAGCCATTGTGGTTTGTGAGCCATAGTTTATAGCAGAGGCCTCCAAACTTGGCAGCTTTAAGACTTGTGGACTTCCCAGAATTCTCCAGCCAGCATAGTTGGCTAAAGAATTCTGGGAGTTGAAGTCCACAAATCTTAAAAGTTGCCAAGTTTGGGGGTCCCTGGTTTAGGGCAAAGTATATGTTCACCAGGTGACCATGGCTTGTTCAACAAACCTGAGTAAAGTAAATTACACCGTTGTGAATGATTCAAGGTAAATTTCTCACACTGTTCATTATGTACAACTTGGCTACAATGTGTTAAAAACACACAAATCTTCATCCTTTGTCCAACAGGTAGGAACTCTGGCTTTCCAACTGATTTTGCTGTTTGCCCTCAGCAGAGCAATTCCATTTTGGGCTATTGAATATTGTATTCACAAACCAGATTCCCTTTTTGGAAAAACATGAAAAGGTGGGATGGATAATTCAGGTTTAACCCAATCTCATTTGGAAAGTTTGTTAAGCCCATGTCACACTGAACCAGTGGATGCAAAGAGGATGTAAAACGGACAAAAAACCTTGCCATCCGTTCGAAAACGCGATGTACTCACTGCCTCCGTTTGGCTTCCTCTCTATCCGTCCAGCATCCGTTGATGGACGTTTCATCCGCTCCAAATGTTTTGGGCTGCCCAAAACTTTTGTGCGGAAAATGTATCCAGTTTGTCCGTTCTGCATCCGCTACGCATCCGCTACGCATCCGTTAGGCATCCGCTATATCCGCTAGGCGTCCGCAATGTATCCGTGGAACTCCATCCGCCCGGATGCAGGGAGGAAGCGGAACGGACGCAGAACGGATGCAGAACAGATGCAGCACAGAAACAAAGCGTTTAAAACGGAAAAAACGTTCGCAGAGGGGACCTATCTCGGATATTAAGGATGTCTACAGGATGCCTAGAGGATGCCTAGTGGAAAACCTATACTGCCTATAAAAAGGGGGAGCAACTCGCCTGCATCTCACTTTCAGAACAGCAGCCCAGCGGTGCAGACCTCTGCAGCCTTCATCTGGCTCTTCCTCTTCCACAGTATCCAGTCAAGTCCACCATGGATTGTAACAAAGTCCTTTCGGCAGCCAATATCCTTCTACAACAGTGCGAAGCCATCTGCAGGTTCTGTGAACTCTACTGCGAGAAGAAAAGGAGCCACCCAAAAAGAGTCTGGATCCGAAGATGGTTCGCCAGAAGAGCAGAGGACGGACTGTACAACAAGCTGATGGTGGAGCTCAGGAACGAAGACACTCGGGCTTTCCAGAACTTCATGAGGATGCCTCCAGCCATGTTTGACGAAGTTGTGCAGCGCCTGACACCCAGGTTGACCAAGGCAAACACCAGCTTCCGGCCCAGCCTGGAACCTGGGCTCAAGGTGGCACTCACTCTGTGCCACCTGACCTCAGGGACCTCCTACAGGAGCATGCAGTACGGCTGGAGGGTGCCATCCAATACCATCAGCATTGTGGTCAAGTGGTGCAGGCCATCATCGAAGAATACAAGGAGGAGCTCCTCCAGTACCCCTCCACTGAAGAAGGATGGAAGAAAGTTGCAGAGCAGTGGTATCAGAAGTGGAACTTACCACACACCGTTGGAGCCATAGATGGCAAGCACGTGGCCTGCAAATCTCCAGCCAAGTCGGGGTCCACTTATTTCAACTCCAAGGGCTTCTTCAGCATCATCCTCTTCGCCATGGTCGATGCTGACTACAAGTTCATGTACATCGATGCTTCAGGCAATGGCTCATCTTCAGATGCCCAGGTATACAACGCCAGTCACCTCAAGGAGGAGCTGGAAGGCAACCTCATCGTGGGCTTCCCAGATCCAGAACCCCTGCCCAACGACACACAAGATGTGCCCTACTTCATCATGGGGGATGACGCCTTCTCCCTCACAACCTACCTCATGAAGCCCTACACTTCCAGATACCTCACCTGTGAAGAGAGGATCTTCAACTACAGGCTGTCCAGGGCAAGATGGGTGGTGGAGAACGCCTTTGGCATCCTGGCCAACAGGTTCCAGGTACTTCTCACCACCATGCAGCATTGCCCAGAGACCGTCAGGAGGATCATGGAAGCTTGCTGCATCCTGCACAATCTCATGCGCAACCGCTACCCAGTCTTGCAGAACAGGCTCATGAACCTCCAGCAAGACAATGGGGACATGGAGCCTGGGGAATGGAGGCAAGGGCGAAACCTGATCGACACTGAGGATGTGCAAGGCCCCAACAGAGCCTCACGTGAGGTGAAGAAGCAGCGCAACCTCCTGAAACACTGGTGCAACTCCCAGCTGGAGCAGTGGAGTGGCAAGACAGGATGGTAGATGCTTAATGGATGCTTCCTTCAGCCTGTCTCATCACACGGATGAGATTGGGCCATGTATGTTGGGTTGGCCTACAATGAACAGGGTGTTTAATAAAGAGTTGTGTTTATGTTGACATGTATGGATAATTATTACATTATTATTGATAATAAAGGGCCATAGGTGTGGCACCTGGGAGGGTGGATCATACAGTCCCACTATGCTTGCACTGGAGGTTTATCTATCCCACTGCTATCCTAACCCATCCCACAGCTATTACCCATCCCACAGGTATCCTAACCCATCCCAAAGCTATCCTTACCCATTCCACAAGCATGCAAAGGCTTAAACCATTTCTAAAAGTTTCCAGCAAGACTTTATTAAAAAAAAGAAACAAGTGTGTGAATCAAAAATAGACTTTATTAACAACAAGCTATGAGACAAAAATGAGTCTCTGGCACTCCTCTTGGTCGCTCAGTCTCAGGGGTGAAGAGTGCAGGTGCTGTGGAGGCGGCTGGTGCTGGAGTGCTTGTCATCAGCTCCTCCAGAAGCAGAAGCAGCAGAAGCCCCAGCCCCAGAAGAGCGAGCCCGTGCTGCAGAAGCCCCAGCAGAACCAGAGTGAGGGCCAGGGGGCGGGATGGTAGCCCTGTCCCTCTTGCCAGGGCTGGCAGCAGATGGCTGAGGCTTGCTGTGCTTCCGCATGGTTGTGGGGTTGCTGGCTGGCAGGGAGGCTGGCAGGAACCAAGGCTGGCAGGAAGGCTGGCAGGGAGGCTGGCACCAAGGCTGGCAGGGAGGCAGGCACCAAGGCTGGCAGGGAGGCAGGCACCAAGGCTGGCAGGGAGGCAGGCACCAAGGCTGGCAGGAAGGCTGGCTGGCAGGCAGGCACCAAGGCTGGCAGGCAGACATGAACCAAGGCTGGCAAGAAGGCAGGCAGCAAGGCTGGCAGGCAGACTGGCTGGCAGCAAGGCTGGCAGCAAGGCTGGCAGGCAGACATGCAGGCAGGGCAGGCAAGGCAGCCAATCTTTTTGGCAGCAGGTCTTTCCTCTGGCGACCTGCTTCCGAGCTGCTTCCGTTATATTCGCGGGGCTGACGCAATGCATCCTCCCCGCATGCGCAATTAATGCCAGGCATCCATTAGGCTTCCGCTGTGCATCCGCTTCATCCGTTCGGCGTCCGCTCTGCATCCGCTCTTTCCATTCCGCGTCCGCTTTGCTGAGGTCCCCCGGAAGCCTAGCGGATTTGCCATCCGTTCTCATCCGCTTCCATCCGCTGGGCTTCCGTTCCGCATCCGCTTTGCATCCGCCCTGCGTCCTCCCCGCATCCGTGTTATCCGCTCCGGTTATGCAAATTTTTGCCCCTTTTAAGTGGATAACAACGGATGGAACATTTTGCTCGTCCGCTGTGTCCTTTTTGCATCCGTTGGGCAGTGTGACATGGGCTTTATGTGTTTGGAATTTGATTCCAGCCTTATCTGTCTCGCAGGACTGTTATCAGAAAAAAACAGAGTTCTACAACATGCCATGTTGCCTTAATTTTTTTTAGATATGGTGGAATATAATAAGTGACAAAATGAATGGGTCAAAAATGATGCTTTGTTTTTCAGTGGGGCTTCTTAAACAAACTCTAGCTCCTGAATTATATTCTTCACTTCCAGCTATCAAAATGTATCAGTGTATTAAAATTGTTGGAAAGTAACCAACAATGTTGAAATTACTATTTAGTTTAATTTCTTCTGAATCATTTTTTCATTATATTTGTTCATAAATCATATTTGTAGGCAATGACTCTGGATTGTATACCATTAAAATATACCTAACACAATATAAAAAAGAAAGCAATAAATCTCAACTTGGTTTTTGCGGGACAGGGAGATGAAACATAATTTAACACAATTTTGGCATTTGTTGTAATTCAGGGGGAGTGTTACATTTTATCTGTGTGTACAAATTTTACTTGATATATGTTAATGTTAACTAGTGTACTATTTTCTCTTTGTGAATGTTTTATTTACTCTTGAGTAATGTAACATATGTAACCTGCAAAATGAATCTAAGCCCATTTTCCAAAATTGAAATCTGTTTTACATATTCAAATGACTCTCCCTAATTATAATGAAACTCACCTTTGGAACAATTCACTTCCATCATTATACTTGTTCCCTGATTAAGGTAAATTTAAATAATATAAGTTATAAATGACCACATGATGGTGCCATAATATTGAGTTGTTTACTGAAACATGAAAATGACACTACTGAAGTGTCCCTAATGTTTTTTTAAGTTGTAAGATTCAAATCATTGTTGTATTAATTAAGATTTTTAGAAATTTATTTGTGCTAAATTGTAAACAAGAGGCAAAATATGCAAATAAGAGGCAGAAGTATGCAATTCTGTCCGGACCAAGGGACAAACACATTTTCTAAATAGCAATAATACTTAGACTTATATTCTGCTTCATAGTGCTTTATAGCCCTCTCTAAGCAGTTTACAGAGACAGCATATTGCCCCCAACAATCTGGGTCCTCATGTTACCGACCTTGGAAGGATTGAAGGCTGAGTCAAACTTGAGCCCTTGAGACTGCCGAACTGCTGGCAGTCAGCAGAATTACCCTGCAATACTGCATTCTAACCACTGTGCCATCACGGCTCTTCCATGACATGTTGTGGATTGAGTGCAGCAAGTTTGGATTGATATTTATATTTGTAGTTCATTGAAATTATATACAATTGATATAATTATTCCAGCCATGTATTAATACATCTTCTCTCTTGATTAAATATTACATTATTTAAAATCTCCCTCAAGCCCTTATGGATCTTTAAGCAGTTCAAAGCCTCTTGTAGTGCAAAATGGTAGAAAGCACAATCACAGCCAACAGAGGAACTGGACCTTCCTTGTCAGTTTGACTTCAATAAATCGATATTATGTGAGTGGTTTTGTCCCACAAGTCAGCCCTTTTGTAAGGGTGCCCAGATCATGCTTTAAATATTCCATTTTAGGGCAATGTCAATAATAGAATGTTGCAAAATTATTCCTTTGCTTCTGAAGAAATGTTAGATCAGTCTGGAGATATGATAATCCTATATATTCATATAAGTTCAAAATTATATTCAAAATTATTGAAAGTATTTGGGATTTGTATTGGAGCTTCTATATGCATTGCATATATCCTAAATTCTATTTCTAGATAAACCTAGAGAAGTGAAGCTGTTTTTAAAGACTGCTTCTGCTGTGTATTATTTTTCTGACATATAATTACATAACTTCTACAGACCACTAACAAACATAGCTTTTATCAGTATTCAACAAAACAGCAGTTGTTCTCTGCAAGGGGAGTGTTTCCATTATTTTTTTCTTCATTTTTATCTTTCTGAAAACACCTGCTCGGTAGTCCAAAGACAATGCTTCTCTTCATAGAACTTTGCATATGCTCAGCAGATAAAATATATGAAACACATTTAAATTTAACCATGTCTGATTGTTGCCTGCTCTCATTTTCTCCTGCTCCCTCATTCCTTTGCTTAAATTCATTTTTCCCAAGTATTAGAAATTTATTTCTGAAAATCATTATGAAATATTACATTATGGAATGGCATATAAATATCCATAAAATACGCTAAAGTGCTGATTACAGTATTTTCTTTGCATCTCTGTTGCTCAATATGCTTTGCTTTACTGGTGGTGATTTTGCATTACACTTATTTTCCTGTCCAGGTTATCATCTTTTTAGTGTAACTTATGGGGTCTAAACCAGAAATGGACAACCTACACCACTTAGGAACTCCCAAAATTCTTTTCTGAAGGGCCCCCATCTCATACAAACATTGGTGAAACACTTTTCTACCATGCAGAAGTGCACATGGTGTACTGTAATATCTAGAAAAGATCAGTGGTGGTTCGGCCCAAAGGGTGGTTAAAAAAAGCCTCCAACATCAGCTGAGAGGAGGAAAAAAATCCTCCCACAGAAAGAAGAGAAAAGCACAGGATTGGTCCTCCCACCCACCCCTGTGTTTTTCTTTATCCACTCAGAAGATTGGTGCAGCAAATCTCCGCTGGTGTGGGGAAAGCTACATGCCGGTGTTAGGCAAAGCACGCCCACCGAACCGGTGGTAAAACAATTTGAATCCCACCACTGGAAATGATTTCGTAATTTTTTTTCATGAAACCCTCTCAATAATGGTTGAACAACTCAACACCCTCAGTAAACATGGCTAAGGAGTGGTAGGAGCTGTAATTGAGCAATATTTGGAGGGTTATAAGTTTCTTATTACCCTGTCTAGGGCCCCTATATAGGGCTCAACTTTAAAAACTAATGATGTCCTCCAAATTGTGGAGGCAGAAGGGTCAGGTTTGAACCAAGATACTTTTCTTCCAAATATTTTGCACGTTCTCATGCTCATAGTTTCTGCCAAATGAGAAGAAGACTGTTCTGCTGGGAATGAATGAACAGTAATAAAGGTCTTTGCACATTTAACAGAGGATGTAAATAATAATTACAGAAACAACTGTAAGGAAAACATTGTTTGTTCCCATACATTGTCTAACAGCTTAGTCAGGAAGAAGCTTTCTTCATTTGTCTTATTTATAAACATTATGCATTTGTTTTTCATTTCCTCTTTATTCATGGATGGTCAGCTATACTGTCCAATTCCTCTTGGTGGGGGAAAGAAAGAGATCAAACAAGAGAGGCATTTAGGACAGATTGTTATGCTAAGGAAGAATGGAAGCTGGCATAGGAAAGAGATGATCTGAAAAGGCAAACAAGCCTTTTACATAATAAACTGGGTAGATTTTGGAGATCCTGAAACAATAACAGAGATCTCTGAATTTTGAGGATTTTTTTAGTAAGTTCTTTATACAAACCCTGACAATATTTAAAACAAACAATAGAAACATGTTAAGAATAAAGAATGTTCCCATGTTCTTTAAATGCAGATCTTTGAGAATGCTTCTGAAACTATCGGGTTAATAACCTTAAAGGGGCAGGGTTGGAACACCTATTTTATTCCCATTGTCCAAAAAAAATTCATTTCATAATCATTATACATATTTGATGATTCCTGGGATAGTTGTACATTGCCTACCCTAAGTTGCCACTTCATATCTTACAACAAATTTTTTACTTATTATTTTTATTACCATAGAAATATTTATACGGCTTCCAATCTACCAATGATATTCATTTCCTCTTAAGAAGTGCTTAACTATTGTCAATCCTTGAGGAACAAAATTAAGGATCAACCCCCAAATTCAGGTCATGGGTTATATTATTTATTTATAAAATTTATTGGCTACCCATCTTACCATAAGGTTACTTACTGTCGTAATATACACATACATAACAACAGGGACAGATACACACATACACACATTAAAACCAAACATTAGATCTAAAGGCACATGGGGAATGCAGAAGCAGAATGGATGGAAGGGGATCTGTTGTTGATCAACTCTACTGTGCTGTTCCTCCATTGGGGCCCTAGGCAGAAATGATAGGATTGGGGCCAACTTCACATTGGAAAGAAAGATGTTCCAGAGGGCAGGAGCAACAGCAGAGAAGGCCTTCCTCTGGACCCCACCAGCCAGAATAATCGGACTGACAGACCCGCAGCATACTTCCTCTTTAGCATGAACAGGATGGGCCAACCCCAATGTGGAAACAGTCCCTCAAGTAACCTGAACCTATTCCATGAAGGGATTTAAAGGTGATTGCCAACAACATTCAAACATGTTGTGTTTGAATTATACTGTAAATATGGGTTCTTCTTTACGTGTTGGGCTTCACCTCCCGGAATTCATAATTTTTGCCAATACAGTATAAATTTTATATTATAGGGATTTAAGGGATTTAAAGGTAAATATGGGTTCTTCTTTATGTGTTGGGCTTCACCTCCCGAAATTCATAATTTTTGCCAATACAATATAAAGTCCTAAGAACACGGTTTTAGGTGATAATTGTCAACATGATTAGTGCTTAAATTGGGAACCACTAGGGGATTCCAGGATTGAAAATCATCCTGAAAGAAGGCAAGGGCAAGCTAGTTCTGAACCATGATTAAAGTAACCACATAGATGTTTCTTTGTGGTCAACAGGATTTGAAATGACATTCTCTTGGGTAAAAAATATGAACCATTGACTTCAAAGCACTTAATGGTAAATCAAGGGAGGAAGACAATTTCAGTTGTGATAGATATTTAATTAGGGCATGTGCATGCTCTGTGAAAAATGGTCCTCAACCAGGGATTATTTGCATCCAGATTGACTTCATAAGGGAGAAATAAAAACAAGGTAAGCGTGATAATTCTAGCATTGCCTTGAAAAGTGTGCTACGCAGACAGTAAAAAAATTCAAGCAGCTTGCAATCCACATTCGCCATCAGCTCAGTAAACTCAATCAAATTTGAGTTGACATACACCAGATTGTGCTACAAAGTTGCATCTAGATTGGAACCAAGTATTATTGAATTCTTAAAAAAAAAAAGAGAGAGGATAAAAGATGACCTCGATGGAGATAAGCAACATTGGTTACCAAAGCAACAAGGGGTGAAGCACATTTTAAGTATACAAGAGAACAAAATGATGCAGTAAAAGCCAGAACTGAGACCTTTGTAATTCACAAGAGTATTAAAAGGGGAAGCAGGGACAGCAAAACCAGAATTTCCAGATTGCTCTTACAGCCTTTTCGATAAGTTTTAGCTTTCTTGCAGTTGATGTCCTGCTCTCGTCTATCTGGTGGAGCTGACACCTCTGCAACTGCGTCCGCCCAACACCCTGAACCAGGTCAGCTAAAAATCGAGCAGGTGACTCAGAATGCAAAGTTGGGGTATGCTTTTTGTGGCTTAATATCTTGAGTAACACACCTGTGCGTTTAGGATCTCGCAAACTGTCTATTTCCACCCCCCCCCCCCCCCCCCCCCCCCCCACGCACAAATCTATTAATTCAGTTCAGTGATCTGCACGAAGTCGACCAGCGTTTCAGCTTTCTCCAGGCAGACGGCGGTCAACTTCCACGACGGGAGAGTTTCACCCAAGTTCCCGCGGACCCCCAGCATGGCCCCTCTCGGCTTCTGATGCGGTCGGGAAGAACCCAGTCCGGCGGGAGGGACGCCGGGCGGCCGCGAGGGGCTCCCTTCCGCGTTGCCGCTGCCCGCTCGCCTTATTTGTCTAGGAAGGCTCGTCTCGTTCCCTCCAAGATGGCCTCGGGGTGGTCGTCAAGGCAACAGTGTGAAAGTCATCAGTGCCATGGAAACCCTTTTGCGTGGCCGAACAATATAAATATCTTTTTTCGCGAAGAAGGAGCCTGGGGATGAGTGGGCGATGTGCTATTTTCTGACGCGGCAGAGGCAGAGGGCGGGAGGGGGGGGGGCTCCCCGGCGGCGAGGGAAGGAGGGGGGGAGCGATAAAATTAGCTCAGCATGGAGGGGAGGAAGAGTTTCGGGAGCGGCGGGGCTCGCCCTTGGCACGGGAGCCCGAGGAGCCGCGGGGTCTGCCTTTTGCCTCTCCGAGTCGCGAAGGCCACGAACTGCGCACAGGTAAGAAGGCTTCCAGTCGTGTTGTCGGCTCCCGGCTCCCTCCCTCCCCAGGCGGGGCAAGAGCCGGCCACTCGACCCCGGCAGCGAGCGGCCCCGAGTGCAATTGGTCCTGCAGCCCGCTCTGCCTGGGCCAGGGGGACGTGGCTTCCTCCCCCAGTCTTTGGTGCCGCAGCGCAAAGCGTGCTGAAGGGAAGGGGGCGGGGGGGGGGGGAGAGGAGGCAAGGCGCGGGTGAGTGCGAGTGTGAGTGTGCGATGGGCTTTGAAGTTGGACAGCCTGGAAGGCACTGCTTGGTGATTTGCACGGGGGGATTTGTCGGGACAGCGGCTTTTCTTGCCTGTGTATCCAGAAGGGTAGTTTGGTTTCATCGACAGGTAACCCAGATGGGAAATCAGTGCCCGAAAGAAGCCATGGCCTGGGATGCTGTTTCTGGGACGCCTGCCCATTGCAGGGATATAGAAAAAGCAACCTATTCGCCAGCTGGGCACCAGTTCTCATGCAAGAATGCTATCTGCTCCAAGAATTTTACAGCAGTAGGAAGGATCCCACAATTTAACTGTGGGGCATTTGAAGATAATCAAGGGTCGTCTCCATTTTTCTGATCAAATGTTCGTGAAGTGTTGTAAGATTGTGGTCTTTTTCACACACATTTTATTTTTAGTTTTTTGGTGTTTTTTTTTGAAAACTGCCTTGACATGAAATGAAAATTTTCTAGCACTGTTGGTTTGTGAATGTTATTTTTGGAAACAGTTGCCATCTGTATACAGGTGCTCCTCAACATATGACCATAACTGAGCCCAAAATTTATGTTGCTAAGTGGGAAATTTGTTAAATGAATTTTGCCCCATTTTACAACTTTTCTCACATTTGCTAAGTGAATTGCTCCAGTTCTTAAAGTAGTAACACAGTTCTTAAGTGAATCTGGTTTCCCCATTGTCAGAATGGGGAATGGGCTTGTCAGAAGGTTGCAGAAAATAATCACATGACCCCAGGACACTGCAATCATCATAAATGTGAGTCAGTTGTCAAACATCTGAATGTAAATCACATGACCAGGAAGATGCTGCAGTGTTCACAAGTGTGAAAAATGGCCATAAATCACTTTCTTCAAAGCTGTTGTAACTTTGAACAGTCACTAAATGAACTGTTGTAAGTTGAGGACATACTGTACCCATACTGTAATGGGTACATAATGACATAACAAATGAATATCATAAAAACTTGAAATTGATTTTTCACTCTGTCAACAGAACTTCAGGTAGCTGCAAAATAATCTGTTGCATGTGTTTAGGGTTTTTTCCCATTATTTGGTGGCAACATTTTAGACCAAGTCCATCATAGCCTGAATACTTACATGCATATCATGTTAAAGAATTTAAGCCAGAGCAGTATTTCTTTCAAGAGCAGAGAAATGATTATAATACCACAATAATATCAATCATTGTATCGTTTTGTGCATATCTGCTCAGATTAAGATAGATGTATGTAGATAGGTCTTTGCTAAACAACTTCAAATCCAGGCTTTGCAATAAGGAAAAAAAAACATTTCTAACTCATCAATTTTTATAATTGTCAATTCTCAATTTTTCAGCACACTGAATAAAAAATTTAAGCATGCAAATTATAGAAGCCACTAGGACAATAAATGCCTGTCTTCTTTTTGCTTCTTAATTCTGCCTGCTCACTAGTAGTGGCTCTCCTGAAGTTTGTCTACCCTGTTTCATGATCCTTTTTTGTTGATATCCACCTGAAATTCCTTTCTTCCCATCCCATCACTCAATTTTTCTGAAGGCGAAACACACCAGCATCTATAAACATTTTCAGAAGTCCAATACTGACATAGCATTGCTTGCCTAATATATACGTTTAGAGAGGAGTAGCCCACCTGAAGCTCTTAGCTTAACATCCAAAGGCTTAATTTCAAAAAAAAAAAAAAACTTCTGCAAATATTTGGCTCTGACTTCTGCCAAGAGCAATGTGTTCATATCCTGGCAGATACCCAGGCAAGGACAAATGAAGATGGAAAGAGAGAAGAAAAAATGATAATTCATCCATTTTCATTTCCAGTACCTCCCATACCAGAATTGGTTTGCCAAAGATAATCCCTAGAAAAAGAGCTGCCAATTACTGTGCATTGTAAGAGTTCATCTAATTTCCCAACCTGACGTTCTTTAGATGTGTTGGGACTACAACACCCAGAATTTCCAACATTGACTGGGAATTTTGAGAACAGCAGTGAAGTGTCTCTGGCATCAGGTAAGGAGGCTGATTTTACCAAATATTAAATAGCAGGAAGATGGGATTGTGCTTTTTAGATGTTCTGTTTTACAGTTAATTGCTGCAGCCAACGTGGCAGTGATACAAAAGCAGGATTGAAGGGTACAGAATTGGAATTACTGGCCCTGACTGCCTCCATCACCACACACACCTTTGCCATCCATATTTTTGACATATCTTATTGATATTTTTCCCTTTCCCAAAGTGGAAAATTGAACTGAAATTACTTGGTATTTTGTTACCAAATTTCTGAAGCACAAACTCAGTGGGATTTTACAAAAACAAAAACTACCTTATGCTCAGCTCTCAGAAATCACACAAATGAATTTGTCTTGTCTTCTTGACAACAGGACAGGAGGGGTTTGCCACTGTGTCTTTTTCAGGATGCTTTTTTGGTCTGGTGTCATTCTTCATGTTAGTTACTCGTTTATTAATGAGGGCAGGTTTCCAAATGGTTGGTAGGCGGGAGGTATCATCTCGTCTATTCATGCTGTGTGGGCGTTTCTCTATCTCTATGGCTTCTCTGATTCTCAGACCCACACCCGCAAGTGCCACACAAGAGGCTACCACCACACTTCCACACAGAAAAAAGACTCACACCCACACAGAAGAGGAGACACGACCACGAACCAGAAACCATACTGCAGCTGCACCACTACCCACTTCGAACCCCTCTGACCCATACAAGAAGCAAACTGACACCCACCATGAAGATGTGGCACGACCACAAACACGAAGCCAAACAACAAGATCACAGCTCACCAGCTCAAATCCCCCAGTAACTAAGACTATGCTGAGCACAACCAAGCCCCCACCTAAGTAGAACACACCCCCAGCCAATCAGAACACAGCCAACCCCCCTACCAATCAGAACACAGCCAAACCCCCACCCAATCAAGTCACACCCCCACTAGCAGTTAAAAGGAAGAAGCAGCTGCAAGCTCACATTACTCTGAGAAGCACAGAGCTGAAGAAACAAGCCTGAAGATGATGAATGAGACTTCATCGAAACGTTGCCTAGATACTTCCAATTCTACGCGGGAGAAAACCCGAATAACCAAAGATCCACATACAAATAAAAACCAAAACCAGTAAAGCAAAGCATATTGAGCAACAGAGATGCAAAGAAAATACTGATATATATACATACACATATATATTTGTTTTTTTAAATTTTCGTGGGTACTTACATGTGTGCTGTTCAGCTTCCTTCAGGTATTATCCCACGTCATTGTAGTGCTTTTAAAGTTGTAGCAACGTTTCAGCAGAATCTCAGTTGCCATCATCAGGCTTCTTCACATACAAACTCTATACAGAAGCCTGATGATGGCAGATGAGATTCTGCTGAAACGTTGGTACAACTTTAAAAGCACTACAATGACGTGGGATAATACCCGAAGGAAGCTGAACAGCATGTGTGTGTGTGTGTGTGTATACACACACACACACACACACACACACATATATATATGTGTGTGTGTGTGTGTGCTGTTCAGCTTCCTTCGGGTATTATGGCAGATGAGATTCTGCTGAAACGTTGCTACAACTTTAACAGAACTACAATGACGTGGGATAATACCCGAAGGAAGCTGAACAGCACACATGTAAGTACCCGCGAAAACCTAAGAAAACAAATATATATATATATATATATATACACACACACACACATACATATATATATACATATATATACACACACACATACATATATATATATATGTGTGTGTGTGCTGTTCAGCTTCCAACTCAAACACACCCCAACCAGGCACCCAGATGAAACCTAGCTTCCTAATAGATAATAGCCATCCTTTCACACGAAGCCAAGCTGCACTGAAAGCCTCCAACACAGGAACAGAGTGTTGCCAGCCAATCAAAGCCACAAAACAGACAGAAGAAACCAGAAACACCAATCAATCAAACTCCAAGTCCAGTGAACACAGACCTAGACTCTTAGCCAATCAGAATAGACCAGCCTCGAATTTGAAACCAGAAGCTGTGAGACTCAGATCCATACAGAAGCCTGATGATGGCAGATGAGATTCTGCTGAAATGTTGCTACAACTTTAACAGCACTACAATGACGTGGGATAATACCCGAAGGAAGCTGAACAGCACACACACACACACACACACACACACACACACACACATATATATGTATATGTATATTTGTTTTATATACATATTTTATATACATATTTATATACATATACATACTTATGTATAATATATACATATTTGTATATGTATATGTATATATATCTATGGGTCAGGCTATCATAGCCATTGGTTTTAAATTTGAGGCTAGCCTACTGCTTTCAAAGCCACAAAACAGACAGAAGAAACCAGAAACACCAATCAAACAAACTCCAAGTCCAATAAACACAGACCAAGACTCCCAACCAATCAGGATGTAGAAAAAAATATCCTGCCACAATAATAGGCTAGCCTCAAATTTAAAACCAACGGCTGTGAGACCCTGACCCACATACAAACTCAATACAGAAGCCTGATGATGGCAGATGAGATTCTGCTGAAACGTTGCTACAGCTTTAAAAGCACTACAATGACATGGGATAATACCCGAAGGAAGCTGAACAGCATATATATAGATATCACATTAGTGTAATTTAATGATTTAATTGAAATTTTGTTTCAGAAAACATGATTAACAAACAATGGTGGTTCCTTTTTAAATTATAAGGATTTGCAAGAATTAACCATAAACCCTTCTGTACAACTAATTATGATTCTTATCTGGAATTGACATCTGGGCTGAAATTATTAGTAATTCTACTTTAAAAATAAAAGCAGTTCAAATGTGTAAGACATTCTTTAATAAATTAATCTTGGCTTGTAAATCTGTATATTTTTTATCATAATATATGCTAAGATATCTTATAGTTTTGCTGATTCTACCAGACTGTTAAAACATGTTTCAATATTTCTTCTGCATATGAATGTGCATGATTGACAGCTTTCACTGTTCAGTGATATTTTTGTGCATGAAAAATACTCTTATTTTCTTTAAATCTATGAGACAGACATAGTTACAGAATACCTCAACAATGTAATGTAAACTTATGTTACATGAACGTTGGTAAAATGAGAGGGGTAGTTTAGTATTTTGTAGAAGAATATCTACAGTATATAAGGAGTATTATTAATTTATCTTTTAAGTAAAGTTTTCAAATTTGAGAGAGTAATAGACAAAAGAAAATCAGTGCATGCATATCATCAACTCATTCATTTCTTTACAGGAAGGTCAAGTATTCCCTGTCTTTTTATTTCTAGTATTATGAGGGATGTAGAGTAATTGAACTTCCACATGAATCTTTCTGGAATAGGGTTTCCTATTCTCATAGAACCATGGCAACATGATCACCCATAGCAATAAAGTCTGTCTAACATTTATTCTGGTTGGGGGAGAAATCTGATTCATTTTTTCATGTTTAAGAGGTGGCTAAGATTCTTGGCTTTTCATTTATTTTAATGGCAAAAGCAATCCATGTTGCTCAACTGCATGGGACATTCTACTGTGGCTCTTTTTGCTTTCCAAAACTTCATGTGGCCATTCATCATTATGGGAACCGGAACACCCTTCAGGAGAGCAGCACATAGATGTGAGCACTTGGGGTATTTCTGCTGTGGAAAAAGAGAATGTTAAGAACTCTAGCCACTTTGTACATTCACAGAAGTAAACTATCCCATATGCATCTTAATGGAGCTCAAACATTTAAACTCTCATAACTTTCCCGTTATTTTTTTTTTTTAAATATGAAGCAGACATTTCCCTTTCAAGCAAAAGAAATGGACCAGATTCACACATTCCTATGTCCATCTTCATGCAGTTTTATAAGATCACACTTGATCTTCCTTAACCTAATCTTGTCCAGTCAGTTTGACCAGATCTGACATTTTGTTTCACAACTTATTCACTTTTTATTCACTTTTAAACCAGCATGTCTTTATCTAGTATTTTTACATTAACTTTGGGAAATGTATTATACTTTCTTTTTCCATATGTGACATTTTGTACTATTGAGCTCTGTGAGTGTTAGCACAAATACTACGTTCTTGACATTGATCAGAGAATAATAATTTTACTCTTCCTGTTATGCTGTACACTATGCATTAGTTTTTAAAGGAACTCATTATTTTCAGTTGGGTAGGAAGTACCCTGGCTGCTCATTTTCCTTTGTAGAAAAAAAACAGAGTCCAGGCAAAAATGTTAGCCAGAACTACAGTGATAATACCTGTACCATTGACAAGTTTCACACATTGTATAGGCTTGAGTAGACAGAAGAGAGTCAGTAATACCATACAGTTGTTGTGAATGGAATTAGGGAAATAGACAGTTTTTAAATTAGATAGGCACACAGACGCACAGACAGACATTGAGACAGGTCAGACAGACAGAGACAGATATTGAGATAGGTCATTTAAATGTACAAGCTGATTGTAAGTTCAAATGGAAGAGTTGAGGTAGGACAAATTAAAATGACAGGTAAAGTCCAAGTCAGATTTACTGACCCTATTTCCGAGCTCTATGAAGCAGGAGTAAGTTTGAAGTGGATTATAAAGAATTATTTCTGTATATAGAAACAAGAAATGTTGTAGGGATTCCAAAAGTTATAGCAAATGGGGCAGAGGCAGCAGAATGTAGGCGTTAAAGAGACTTACTGCTAACTACTCATCAAACATGGTTTGGGTTTCAACTTCAAAAAGTAGATATAAATACTATTTACATTTGTGAATATACTTCAGGATACAAAACTACAACAATGCAGCCACTTTGTTAAAACTATATTTTTTTGCAATGTAGAAAAGCTTAAAAGCTAAAAGCTTATCTTCACTGCAGGATTATGTAATTTGTTATAAGCAGTTAAAGATAACACACCACACATATTGAAATACTGTTTCTAGTCAGAAGCAGGAGAAATGAAACTTGAGTCTCAAAGGAGCAATCTTCAACTGTGCACATGACAATAGTGCAGGTTATGATAAGAGCGTATCTAGCCTACAGTCTTCATCCCTGTAACAAAAAAATAATGATGAGTTCATGATCAGTTCTAAAATAAAGGATAAGCTTTACCTTGAACATATACAGGAAAGATGATTCATCTCTCTGATGAACAGTACATGTGGTTGTCTCAAAGGTGCTTTTCAAAAGGCAACTGAACTTTCTTGAGGTTTGCTTCTTCTTGAAAATGTTTTGTTTAACATCTAAGAAGCTTTTTCTTGAATAAAAAGCAGACTGAACTGAAGAAGCTTTTTAGATGAGAAGGGAAACGTTTTCGGGGTGGGGAACCAAGAAAGTCCAGTTGTTATTTGAAATGCACCTTGGGGACAACCATGACCTGGATAATTGAGAATCTCCATAGAAAACACATGTGGTCCCCACAATGTTATTGGGAGTTTTCATTTCCTACATAGGTTATTTTTCTATGTTAGAAGAGAAAAACACACAATATACAAGTATATTCTAAAGCAGCAATTTATAGAAAACAATAAATTTTGAAATATTTGAAAATATAAAGGAGCTGCTGATACAGTTCAACAGAGGAATTATTGAGTCTGTCATCTGCACCTCTATAACTGTCTGGTTTGGTTCTGCAACCCAACAGGACAGACACAGACTTCAGAGAATAATTAGGACTGCAGAAAAAACAATTACTATCATCCTGCCTTCAATTGAGGACCTGTATATTGCACGAGTCAAAAAGAGGGCTGTGAAAATGTTTACAGACCCTTCACATCCTGAACATGAACTGTTTCAACTCCTACCCTCAAAACGACGCTATAGAGCCCTGCACACCAGAACAACTAGACACAAGGACAGTTTTTCCCTGAACGACATCACTTTGCTAAATAAAGAATTCCCTCAACATTGTCCAAATATTTACAAAGTCTGCACTACTATTACTATTAATCTTCTCATCACTCCTTATCACCCATCCGCTCCCACATGTGACTATATGACTAACATTGTCACTTGTATCCTTACAATTTATATTGACTGTTTCCTAGTATGATTTGATTCTTATTGTACTCTATGACTATTATTAAGTGTTGTACTTGATGATTCTTGACTCTTGACGAATGTATCTTTTATGTATACTGAAAGCATTTGCACCAAGACAAATTCCTTGTGTATCTGATCACACTTGGCCAATAAAGAATTCTATGCTATGCTATGCTGTGCTATGCTATGCTATGCTATTCTATAAAAAGTATCTTTGCTAGATAGAATATAACAGGTGGAAATCCAAGCTTAACATGTATGTGGAGACTGGGAAAAATGATCTGACTCCCAAGTACGGTATAACAACATGAGACTTGAATACCTTAAAGGTATAGCCTGGTGGTTGCCATGGATAAGAATTTTTTTAAAAAAACCATATAGATCCTTAAATCCAAACCAAAGTAGCTCAACAGGACACAAAACTGATCTACTTCCAAGAATGAAGTTATGAAATAAAGGGTGAGGGACAAGAATCTAATTACAATGAACAAGAAGAAACAGGAGAACAGTATCATTTGTTACATTACAAGCCAAAATTAAGGCAAATAACTGATGTTGTAGGAAAGTGGATTTTGAGGTTTTTAGTTTCCTTATAAAAGAAATTAGCTGCACTAGAAGGATGTTCTACTTAAGTCTAATTATGATCAAGATTCTGTTGAGTCTTATGGGATTCAAGAAAGTTGTTACAATTACAAAAATGTCACAGAAAACCCCCCCTGTGCCCACTGGAACTGTATTCACACATTATGATTGTGCTGCTATTACATTACTGATACTAGAGCAGGACAGTAATAGGATAGTTGTATCTTTTGTTCCTCAAAATAGTTGAAATATTCCTTGAACTTAATAAGGCTTCTATGGAAGAATCGAAAAATCAATTACTTATCTCAAATCAATTGCTAAGTCCTAAGGAACAAGCTTTGGGAGCCCAACAAAAATATGCTGTTTAAGAATGTAAGCAGACTCTTTCCCCAAAACAAGATAATGCCAGCTACGGTGTACCCCACAGTTTCTCTGGTTAACTTTGCAAATAAGGCCATTCTGGCAAGCAGGCATTATTAAAGATGAAAGGGCATCTAAGTACTCAGATCAAGCAGGGGCCATTTCAGCTGTCCAGCATGGCTTCATTCTCATCTGGCACAATTGATATTTCAGAAAATTAGATTCCAAACAAAAGTATTAATAGATTATGGAATGTAATTACAGTTAACTACAATAACATTGTGCTTTACTGGAGTTAGCTGATGCAATAATAAAAAAGATCAGTCCTTCAAAAGTGTCCTTTCTGACATTTTGAGATCCAGTAATCCTTTAGAAAGCAAAAGCAGAAGAATTATCATTGTTCTGAAATTGTGTTATGTCCAAATAAGAGAGACAATATTGTTCAGCATCTTACTTGCTGCCATTTTAATTTACATAAGTTTTAATGTTTGAATGTAAGTTGGTGTTAAGTGTTTTCTTTTACGTTATGCTCTGGTCTAAAATCTGTGAATGTGATTGGGGTCTCTCTGTGTATGTATACATTTGTGACATCCATGACATACTTTCAAAAATATATGCTTAGGATTATAGCCACTTAGTTGCCTAGTAGTCACTGTACAATTCTTAAAATGAAACTTGTACTTGCTCTTTGCTGACAATAAACAATATTACAGGTTTAAATTCTTGCTCATCCATCGATGAGCAGCTCAGAAACTTTAGGTGATTCAGACTGAAGTGATTTAGCCATTGCCGGTCTCCTTTGTGATATAATTGTAGTGATATAGTTCCAGTGGAAAGGGAAGGAGGCCAAGCTACTACTTTCATCTTCCATATTTCACAATATATGTGTGTGATAAAGTCACAACTGTAATTCATTTACATCATCTTCAAGACTAATGTGTATTCTGATTGCAAGTACCTAAATCCATCTTTTCCTATCACAAGGCTTCAGAGAAATAAAACCTTATGGGCAGCCCCAGAGAAATAAAGCTTCTGACTCATAACACTACTAAAAGAAATTCCAGTCTCAGAAATCTATAAAATATGGAGCATTTCATTCAGGTCCAGCTTAATGCCTGATGACTTCATGGACACTTCCATATGGTTGCTATGGCTGTAGAATGGAAGTAGTTTGCCATTACTTTCCTTTGGAATTTATTTAATTTCCCAAAATAATCTATATCCCTGGTAGTTTCCAATGTAAGCCTGCTTTGCTTTTGAACCCGTAGAAGGTCAATTTGGTGCTGCCATTTGCTTCAGATATTTATAGCACTCCTTTCCAAAATAATGCTTTCCATATTGATGCTACATTTCTCATAAACTCTAGTCAGACTGGGGGTTTTCTAGATAATATTATGTTACAGAAATCTGCTTCATTGTCTGTGCCTGCACACATTGCTCCAGTTGATGAGTGTTTTCATAGGTTTTTCAGTACACAAGTACTGAAACAATTCTCTTTGTGAATATTATTTAGGAGCACTAAGATAGCATATTGTATCTGATGCTGAGTTGGAACATAAGTCTGCATCTGTTCAGAAACTGTTTTGCACCTGAATGAGTCACCTTGTTGGCCTTTTCTTTTTAACATAAACATTTCAGGAATATCTATATAAGTGAGGGACCTCCTGTAAATCCATGACTGCAGTTAAATCTCCCCACAAGTCTTGGATAGAAGCCCCAGATTTCTCAAAATGTTTCTTTTAGTTTTCAATTTTCAACATGACAAAAAGGGGAAATTATGAGAATTAATCCTGTTCCCATGCATGGGTTTCATTCCCCAACATTTAATCCAGTGCATCCAACATTCTTAAGAAGTATGGGTTTATATTGAAATGCAAAGTAATTATCTGGATAACAATTGCACCACTGTAAATAGTTTGAATTGCCTCAATCATCTGTATGTATAACTTGTTTGGAGTGTTAATGGGAACAGCAAATAGGATTCAGTTTGGTAGCAACACTAGTAGTTGGACATGCACAAAGGGTCTTATATCAGTCTCTAGGCAACTGGAGAAAAACAGCATTTGCTCAGCATCTAATGACAAATGACACTTCAGCTAGTGCTTTAAAAACACCAAGAGATGGAGAAGAAAAGGTTCACTCTCTGCTGTGATCTGAATTATTAGAGATGTTGTCTTTCAGGGCTACAGTAGAAAACCACCACTTTTTGACAGAACTCTATTACTGCTTTGGTCTTCCATTAGCTTAACTCCCAGTGGGGCATTTGAAAGCACTTCACAATCAAAACTGGTACTCTCACTCAGCCTGCCACTTTGTGTCTCTACATTTTTTACACACTGAACTATAAAGCAACATCTTTGCTGTAATTATGGTCATAACAGCACATATTCAGGGAGAATAGGGTATTACTGTATAAAGTCAACATTATGAAAGCAATTGGCCTTTGAATAAAATTTATCCCAGCCTTTTCCATGAACGTGCCCTCCAGAAATGCTGGAAGTACAACTTGGGAAATTTCCAACTGTAGACATGATGATTTATAGTTGGAATCTCAGCAATGGCTTTTCCATTGTTCTTCCCAAGCAGTTTCAATCTTCTTTTATTTTTCCAAGGAAGAAGATCCAGGGAATATTGAACACACACACACACACACACACACACACACACACACACACACACACACGGGTTCTAGAATGCTCCTCAGCTGAACACCAGATCAATTATAAGTCATTATATTCTGTATACTAGAGACCTAGTATACAGAAACCTAATTAGGTTTGTAAGACTGGAAAAGACAATTCTGCCATTCATATTCAGAGCTGAAGAAGACAGAAAGAGATGGGGGATGGAGAGGCAACCAGTTCTCCCTTTCTCAGCCCTATCCCAGAGATAAAAGGAATTTGGAAAAGCACACCTGTTTGCTGGCTGGTGGACTATTCCATAAGTGACAGTAAGAGAAAACTCAGCACTGTTTCTCTGTAATATATTAAATTCCACGTTATATTCATTGTTAAAAGTTTGTTGTTTATTTCCTTGCTTAAGTAGCAGTTTATTTCCAGTGAGTTTGGTTTGTAAGCATGTTGTCCGTTGTAATATGTGAACTCTCTCAACGTATGTATTCAGTTTATTGAATCATGATTTATATAGTATAGTTCAGAGGTGGGATGCTACCAGTTTGGCTTGGTTCTGCTGAGCCAGTAGCTCCAAAGATCAGTGGAGACGAGCCAGTTCTCTCTGGGCTGCATACTGACTTTTATTTCCTGCTTTTGAAGCACAGCTGCTTTGCGCAGCACAGCTGCTTTGCGCAGCACAGCAGATTGCCACGCATCAGCTGTTGAAGACACAGGGAGAGTGCAGGATTGCAGGAGGTGAGTAGGAAAGCCTCTGCGTGTGCGCAAAGTGTGCATTTGATGCATGCATGTGCATGCACAGTGTGTGTGCACACAAAGTGTGTGCATGTGCACAAAGCGTGCGCCCACCAAACCACGCCCACTGAACTAGTGATAAACTACTTTGAAACCCGCCAATAGTATAGTTCATAATATATGAGCAAGCTCATGAAGGGAGAAGATTTTCCAGTTCTCATTTTGGCTTTTTATCAGAAGCCAGAGAGCTTCATCTGTCTGACCCTTCAACAACTCAAAAGTGGAATGCTCATGTTTGGAAATCATGTAGAAATTAAAAGTAATCCATAGAATTGATGAACAAAACAGGTTTAAAGATTGAGATAAACTAACTGCAGCATTATGACAGACATGAACTGTATGTTATTTCAAAAGAGCTATGTTAAGACATAGAATGAAGTTTTAAAAAATACTGTACATTAAGATAGGACAAGCTACAACTGGCTTTGCTGGAGAGAATTTCGGCTATAAAAATGAATGTTTTGCCTAGAATGTTTTTTTTTTTTTACAAATAATACCTGTTTTAACAACTCCACCATTTAAATAGTGGCAAAAAGATATATCAAAATGTGTCAAAGGAAAAAAAAAATGAGCTAAATATAGGGTGTTAAAAGATACAAAAAAAAGAGGAGGACTAGGTTTTCCTGATTTGAAATTGTATTTTGCAGCTTAGTTTTTGTAGGAAAGGATGAATGCTGCTGATAAATAGAACTCTTAGAGTTATAAGAACATGACCTTAGATTTGGGTGGCACGAGTATTTGTGGTTAAGGTTAATGTAGATTTTAAAAATCAATATTTTACTGTATATGTACCATTTGGAATAGATACAAATCCAGGTTATGTCCCAAAACACCTTTCCATTCTCAGCACAAGAAGCATTTTATAGACAAAAAATAATAAGAAAACACAAATAGCTAACTTATTATAAGTTACTAAAATTTTGTCATGGAGAATATAAAATAAAATCAAGAGAAGAATTGGTAGCAGAATGATATAGTTTGTATTATTAAAAAGACTTAAAGTAGATGAAATAATGTATGGTTTTGAATATTATAAGACTAAGTTTGAAACAACTGTGTACAGATTATGAATGTGTAGTTGCTAAAATGTACAAACTTTTATTGAAATTTAAAACAAGAACAAGTTAAACATGTGTGAAGATATAAAACGATTTTGGCTATACAGTTTGAACAGGGGAGAAATATGTGGTTGAAAGGATTAAAATTTATGCTATGTTATGATTTTACAGAGAATTTTTATAAAATGAAGCGACAATTTCTCATGTTTGATGGACATGTAATATCTATAAAACTCTGGATTCAAATACCCAGAAATTGAGACCAATTTTTTTTTTTTAGTTCAATACGGAATTGGAGAAATAATATATGCACAAAAAAGAAAGATTCAGCATTACCCATAATGGAAGAATGGTTGGTGAAGATGAAAGAACTTCCTGAGATGGCTAAATTGACTTTGTTAAATCAGAGAAAAGACAATATCTATGTTTATTGCTGATATTTAAGTTTTTTTGCACAAAAAGTGAATATATGATTCATGGTTTTGCTGATTAGACAGATTACCAAAAGAAGAAAAGTAAATTTGTAATTGGAAGATACTTCTTTGTGTCTAATTTTCTTCATTAGAAAAGAAGAATATAAATGTATATATTTAAATAAATGTTGCCAGTTTGTTTATAGATCTCCACAAAGGAATACAGATATTTGATTTCATTCCTTGGAAAAGCCTCCTTTCCTGTCACCTATATATAGTTGTAATGGAGACATCGTCCTTGTTCACAGTCACTAATGTCTTAGTACCTTTTTGTTTGGACTACTAATGCACTCTACATATGGGTGCCTCTGAAAACTGCAACTAGTCCCAAAAAGAGATTGCTTGAGGAGTTACATATAACAACATGGTATACCCACATAATATCTCTGATTTGCAAGCTGCTCTTGCAAGCGGCTTCCAATACTGGCTATCATCTTTAAAGATGTTTGTTGCTCAGGGCCTGATTATTTGTGGGATCACCTTTCTCCAATTGCCTCTGCTTGAACTAGGATGGTCATGCTCTGAATCCCAATGACTGAACATTGTCATTTTGGAGGACCCCAGAGTTGTGCCTTGCCTGTCACCTCTCCTGTCTTCTGGAACACTGTTTTATCAAGTTAGTTTATTCATGACACTACTATCCTTTAGAAAAGGCTGGACAGTTTGTGCTTCCAGCTGATTGATGATAAGTGTTTAGAATTTTGTTATATTTTAAAAGTTGACTTCCATCCTCCCAAGGCCAGAAAATTGAGGACCCAGATTGTATGCTGAAATTGTAAACTTCCCAGAGAGTGCTGTAAAGCAACGGTCCCTGATATTTCCAGGTTGCGGAGCGGCAGTGGCGAGGGGGAGAGAGGATGGTTCTGCACAAGTGGTGGGTGAGCACAAATGAAGGTCACGCAAGTGGAGCTGCACACACATGCATGCTCACTCACACATGCGTGGTTCAATTCCAAACAGGCCCTGGCCTGTGGGTTGGGGGACCCTGTTGTAAAGCATTACGGGGCGGTATATAAATCTAAGTACTATTGCTATTTTCCACAATGCATTAATATTTTTGCATTTGGTTTTGTGTTTTTAGGGTATTTTTAAACTCTGCATACTATTTTTTTCTGTCATTTTTATCTCCTCCCAAAATTTGAGAGGCAGATGTTTGTATAGTTAAGTACAGTTTGGTTAAAAATCCAAGCATAAATAATACAATTCCTTTTCTTTCCTTCTCTTGTCATCTCATCCTGAACTTGCCGAGGTGGGGGATAGATGGTGCCTTCCCTACCAAGTCCCTGATTGTACAGAAGAATGAGGATCTCAGTCACTTTCAAATTCTACATGCCTTCTTCCCTGTGAGAGGGATCAAATTTTCTTTGTGCAAAAGTGTACTCAGGGACCACCATCTGACAAGCCCTAATCACTGCCCATATAGCTTAGTGAAGATTTGGTGCTCACCTTGAGATAGTTTGGTATAGAACTTGAGACCAGGAGGTGGCATACTGGGAACAAAGGAATGAAGCTGGCAGCTTGCACTGGGAATTACCATTGGTTATTTTAATGCCAGTAGACCAAAGTTTTCTCAATTCTTGCTTAAGCATTAAGAAAGAGAAGTAGATTCAGTAGATTCAGCAGACTCACTCTTCCTATGTGCCCCTATTCATATACATTCATGGCATTTTTGCAAACTTGGGCCCTATTTTATCCTTTTCATTGGTGATACATAAATAGCCAGCCTAGTTTAAAGGCAGCTGTTCCTCAGGACAGAGAAACAGGCTGAACTTCAACTCATTTTCAGAACTGAGGTAATATTAAGTGGTGGGAGCTAAGAAAGTGAGCCACTAACTATTTCCCCCATTTAGGATGCCCACACATTTCATTCCATGGGGTTGTTGCTTTATTCGTTCACAGCATCCATCTCACAGACTACAGCAGAGCTTTTATTCAAATCTGAGCCTTTTGTACATTTATTATTACCAGATTGGGGGGGGGGGGGCTTTACAATGCTTTCCAGCATCCACCACTTTATTTTTTAATAAACAACCCATATTAAGGATCGAGCACAGAGTAGGATTTCCAACTTCTTTTTAACAAGCTTCAGGTTGTCTGCCTCTGAATTGAATTGTTTACATGTTGCTTATGCTTGTTTGTAAAGCGTATGCCACCAAGCAAGATCATGTCATCAGGTCTTGAATGATAGTCCTGCTGTCAGCTATGTTAGGGTACAAACAGGAGATGGGTAATAGTTTGACCCAATGGTCTAGAGAGAAAAGATCCCTTTAGAAAATGAGCTGAACAAAGGCCTTCCCTCTTTTTATGCAAACAGACAGAGATTAATCTGTATGTAGACTCCCTCACTCATCACCTCCCTATACTGTTAATGCAGAAAATAGTCGTGTTTCTAGGACGTTGTCATGTTTAGGATTTCTCTTTGTTCGGAGGAAAAGTCACTTCTTCTGTGAAATGGAAAAGTTCATGCTGCAATAGTAATAAGATGGAGCCTGTTCATAATGTGATATTGCAATAGTAAGCATATTTGTTTTATTTTTTTCATGTATCACCATACTCCATAGGGACATGTGGGTAGAAAGACAAAATATTATAAAGCAACAACCAAAGAAGATCCACAGAGAAATCAAGAGAGAGTAAATGAGGGCAGAGACCTCAGACAGATATTTCACACTGCTTGAATAGTGCATATCAGTTTCTTTATTCAATATTAGCAGTGCTAAATAGTCAATGATCTTTTCCTTCCAAATTCTGATTTCCTGTTTGAATTTTGTATTTTCAATAGTCACTCCTATATGTGCAATTCCTCATTGTGGCTTCACAAAAATATTTCTATATTTATAGAACATAAGGTAAGCAACCTTTTGTTAGCTGGTTGTCAGTACTTTTGGAAGGAGAGTTGCAGAAGTAATCTCAATAATAAGCTTTACATTAGAATACTTAATCTAAAAGTTACAACATTTTTTGCTTACAGAGTAGAGGGTCCTTATAACAATATACCCTGGCTAAGCTATGTATCAGCTAAACTAAAAAAAATGGATTGTTTATTATCTCAAGCGTATTTCTGTAGACAGATAAACAAATCTCCTTCCTTGCTCAGTCTAATATTTCATGAAAAGAAAAGTAATAGTAGAAGCAGTTGTAAGTTTCCCATTGATAAACCAGCATGTTCCATGCACTCAACTCTTTGAGAACATGGAATTAGGGAAAATTTATCTCCAGGGCCTTTTCATGATGCATATTATTGAACTTAATACTGTATATCAATATTCAATATGATTGAAGCTAAAGAGAGATTTAGTAAATGACTTACCCAGAAAACTGATTTTCACAGACTTAACTGGGTTTGTTGGGTTTTATATCTTGCCTCTGCTTGAAAAGGAAGACAACTCAGTGACAGAAAATGTCTAGCTTTATAAATGAGATAGATGGATAACTGTTTGAAAACATTGCATGTATTTATAATCACATATTTACATTAATGTATATTTTAAGAAGAATCTACATGAATATTCACATTATCAATCAAAAGTTTGTATTTTATCACAAAGTACACAGTTGCAGATTTTCTTCACAAAATATGATTATGAATCATATTTTATATAAAATGCATGTTCTAATACATATTTTGTTATGTAATAGATAATTGCTTTTTTTTAAATAAAAGTTTTATTTAAGTTTTCACAAAACATACAACTACAAACACAATATCTTTTGTTGGGAACAGCATGCCCCCGGGTTATCGCTTCTCCATACAGACAGAAACTCAATACATATTTATCTTATACATTCTAATCCATATCTTATAACTATTTTTGCAATTTTTTCAAGAACTTTTCCCTTTCTTTACTTCTTATAGCCTTATTTTAAATTATCTCATTCCTTTCTTAATTCAATTACATATTTTTTTCTAATTTTAAAAATCTTTCTAATCAATGGTTTTATACTTTTGTCTGTCCTGTTTACAATTTCATATGATCTTTTCTCATAAAACAAATTTTCCCCTGTAATTACTAGATTGGTATGTAACACCTTTGTATCTTTTTTCAAAACTTGTTTAAAAATTTAAGTTACACCTTTACAGTTATAGCATTCATTTTCCAACCTCTATTTGATAACACATACCTATTTTCAATCAAATTCTGCTTGGTACATTTCCTTAAAAATACACACTAAATTATTAAAATAAAAAAGTATATACATATATGTTTATATATGTATATATAAAAAGTATATATCTGTGTATATATGTATAACAATAGTAAATGGAATAATTATTCTATTCAAGTACTAATTATTATTATTATTAATATAGAATAGAATAATATATGATAGAATAATTATTCTATTCAAGCCATTCATATTAATAACCATCTTTTACATTTCTATTTCTTTTAACAAACAATATCAGTTGTCTTTCACTGTAATCATCTATATTTCATCTTTTACTTATTACTATCTTTAAATAAAAAGCCAAACAATAATTATTAACAGTAGTCAATCAAGTTATTATTCTTATTCAAGTTCATCTTGTCAACTGATAAAAATGTTCCATGCTTCTTTTCAGTTTTTCATAAACTTTCTTTTTAAATAATTGAGAGTCTTATTTTCTTTACAAACAAATATTCCACTACACATCAATAGAAATTTTTCTATTACTTTAATCATCTAACTTATTTTCTAACCCTTTTCTATTTCTAATATAACAATGCTATCCCATGCACCCTTCCAGAATCCTCTCCTTAAATTAAATTTTAACCATTGTCTCTGTATCTTTTAAATTGGTTTATACCTTTAATTCTTGTACGCTTTTCCTGTACTTCTATATCTTGTTTCTTTCCTTTGTAGCTTCTTTTCCTTTTCCTCTTCTCTCTCTTCTACTCCCTCCCCTTTTTATTCCCTTTTCTATCTGATTCTCCTTTTTGTGATCCTCCCTTCTGCTTCTTCCTGATATTATGATAACTTTTCAAATTACTCTTTTTTTGGTCGTTGCTTCAATGCTTAGGTTTTGAACTCCCTTTCCCCCCCTTTCTCTTTTTTACCCCGCTTAAAATTGCTTGGTCATTAAAAATGGCTTCTCCGTTGTCCTGCCCTTCTTGTTCTGCCAGTGTTTCTTGTTGTTTTTCATAGTTCAAGATCTCCATTTCTAAAAATTGAAATACAAAGTGAAAAGATCCTCTTCCTTCTTGTGCTTCTTCTTTTTGTTCTTTAACTCTCATTTTTAACTCTTCAAGGAGTGATGACATTTAAAAAAAATTTAAACAATAGCCAATTGATTTTATTTTGTTTCATTAGGATCCTCCATGCAAAGTTCCAGGAATCATCCAATAATCCAAAACTGTTTCTTGCTTCTTTTCTCACTTTCTCTTTCCAGGGGCTTTGTTCTCTTATAACAAAGTTTCAGCTGCAATGTATCTTTTGCAAGCCTTGTTAAAATTCTACTATCATTTTTTTTTAAGTTCCAGGTGGTCTCCTCCATTTTCCAGATTCCACCCTCTTTTTTGCTTTTTCCCTCTGCTG
This sequence comes from Laticauda colubrina, assembly GCA_015471245.1. NCBI lineage: Eukaryota > Metazoa > Chordata > Lepidosauria > Squamata > Elapidae > Laticauda > Laticauda colubrina. Next base: position 7,518,237 of record BLBF01000053.1, read on the forward strand.
TTTTCTTTCTTTTTTTTTTTTAAAGAAAATTTTTAAATTATCCAAGAATCTTTATCCCTTTGACACTTTATTTTCATCTAGAAATAGCCTATGAATGTCAAAGTGGATTAGTATCAATTTCTTATTCAAAACTTTTCTTCTTAACGTTTCAAGCCAATTAAAACTGTGAATGTGAGAGGAAAAAAAACCAATTCCGTTTCCTTTCCCTTTCTCTTTCACAGCTTAAAATCTTTTTAGGAAAAGTATTAGTCTTTAAAATTCAGGTTCCAGGTACCTTAAATAGATGTTCTCCATTCAACCTGGTCAGTCAAACTTTCTCCTTTAAACTTCTTCCTGCACAATCTTGTCCAGTCGGCTTCTTCTTTCAGGTGGCCATTTCTGACCACCGCTGCAACCACCTTTGGGAAAGCGAGTAATGGTCAGCTGAGGAGGAGAAATGCGGCTCTCCTCAACTCTCCTGACGGCTCCCCCTTCTTCACCACCTCTACGGGGTGGCTTCAGCCCCAAATCCGGGTGGCTCGGGGTGCTCCAGTGGCAAGCACAGATCAAAACCATGCATGATCGCGATTTCGGTTCATCGCCAAAGAAGCCCAAACCAGAAGTCAGATAATTGCTTTTAGCACAAATTCAGAAAAAGCTTAAATCCAAACCAAAACTATATTTGTGGATTAATTTGAGAGATTCACTTTGAAATGAAATTCTAAAGCATTCTTTATAAAACATCAATTTACCTCATAATTCTGGAGCATTGATTCCACTGGAAGATGGGGGGAGAATGCCATAATAGAAGACAATGTTATGTTTATTGTTTATTATAGATATAGTCAAGGATGGGTAAAGGAGGTATCAGTGTATCAGAACATAAAGTCCCCAGAACAGTTTGTCTGGAAAACTCAAGCTGTTGTACACAAATCCCTGACCAATTAGCATGACATTTCACAGATCTCCACAGATTATTCTAATAGAATCAAGACTATCATACTGGCATAAATTCAAAGCCATCTCTAGAAACTCACCGAAAGCTTATAGTTAGATCAGTTTGAGTCACACATAGATGTAATATTTGCTGATTTTTAGATGAAAAGCACTGATCTTAAATCAGTAAATATTCTAAAAAATATTTTCTAGGGAGGAAGTAAATAATGCAATGAATCCATAACAAAATTCAGTACAGACTTATGTCCTTTCTCTCATTAAATGTCCTTTTTTTTCAACAAATATGAAGGCTTATAAATCACATGCATTCATACAGTACATACCATACAGCCCATGAAGATCTTTCGACATTCAATATACCCTGAAGGTCTATATCAGGGGTATCAAACTCATGGCCCGCGGGCCAGAATGCATCACGCACTGGCCACGCCCATCCCCCATTTAGCAAAGGGGGAAAAGTCACGATACATGATGTTGCAAGTTTGACACCCATGGTCTATATCATATACAGTTCTCAAATCATACATCATATATGCATATTCATAAGAAAGCAGTATTCATGTAAATAACACAAAGCTAATGGAAATGAAATAAATGTTCACTTTTAATATACTATTTGTTATGTTTAATATCCTCCAGGCAGACAGGAGATTCACAAACAACCAGAACAAAAAGTACACTAACTGTAGTCCTAATTTTAATTAGAAATACAGAGGCATACAGTACTTTCTATGGGCATCATTGTGCCAGAAGGAACTCTTGTAATTTTAACTGTTTACTTAAAGCTAGCTTTAAAATAGCTGTATTTTATTTCATTTTATTGCAATATTTTGGTGGTTTCTGAAACTCCTCAAAAATGAAATATTGATATTCCAATTAAAGATTTCCTACCAAAATTTTTCTAGCTCTCTAAGTGAAATACAGAACCCAGATTTCCTTGAGGAAAATAAATCACCATTAAGGCAGAATAAGTTCCAAGAAACACTACATGCTGCAGAGGTATCTTATTCCAAAGAGCAGCCATGAGGTTCAGAAATTCTGATCCAAACAAAAGTAGCTTTGCCATTTAGAAGTTCAGAGACTGCATCAGTCTCTGATCTAGCATCTTCCACTGCTTGCATTTAGAGCAGTTTAAACAGAATATCTAGGAAACTTGTTTTTAGACCAGGAAACATTTCCAATGTTCCTGACAATTTTGTTGTCCAAAAGGTAGAGGGTGAAACTAGAGGGATAGCCATACTGGATTTAATTCTTACAAACAGAAAAGAAGTGATAGAGGGAGTTGAAACTGCAGGAACTTTGGGTGTCATACTAGAATTCAACATAACACAAACACAAGCAATAGAACATTATGACACCAGAGTCTTGGATTTTAAAAGAGATGATTTCAATAAATTCAGAGAGAACTTGGGAAAGATTCCATGGATGAAAATCCTAAAGGGGAAACAACTCAAGAAACTCTAAAAAGTATGATCATAGAGGCCCAGACCAGCACAATACCACTGAGAAAGAAAAACAAGAAATCCAAGATGAAATCAGCATGGCTGCACAAAGTTCTCTCTGGCAAATTGAAAGGAAAAAAGGACAAGTACAAAAAATGGAAATAAGGACATACAACTAAGGCAGAATATCAGCAGATAGCCAGAATCTGCAAAGATGAAGTCAGGATAGCAAAGGCTCAGCACGAACAAAGATTTGCAACAAAAGTCAAAGATAATAAAAAAGTTTCTTCCAACATTTAAATAACAAGAAAAAAATCAAGGAAACAGTCGGTCCACTAACAGAGAAGACAGCAAGAAAGTAACAGGCAACAGAGAGAAAGCAGAACTGCTTAACTCATTCTTTGCATTGGTCTTCACACAAAAAGAAACTATAGCTCAACCCACCAAAAACATAACTGTAAAAGACAGGCCAGAAATAAAAGTTAAAATAAGCAAAATAATAATAATAATAATAATAATAATAATAATAATAATAATAATAATAATAATGATAATGATAATGATAATGATAATAATAAAAACACATGTCTGATCTTGATGAACACAAATCACCAGGGCCTGATGGATTACATGCCAGAGTTTTAAAGAAGCTGGCAGAGGTCATCTCAGAACCACTGCAGCATATCTTTCAAAAATCCTGGAGCACCGGGGAACTAGCAGAGGACTGGAAAAGAGCTGATGTGGTTCCCATCTTCAAAAAGGAAAAAAAAAACAGACCCAGGAAACTGTAGACCAATCAGCCTAACATCAATACCTGGGAAGATACTGGAAAAGATAATAAAAAAACAGATCTGCAAACATCTAGAAACAAGTAAAGTAATAACTAGTAGTCAGCACAGGTTTGTTAAGAACAGATCATGCCAAACCAATCTTATTTCATTCTTCAACATAGTGACCAAATTAGTAGACCAGCAAAATACTGTGGCCATAATATATCTAGATTTCAGCAAGGCATTCAACAAAGTAGACCACAACCTACTTCTTAGTAAGCTAGAAAAAAGTGGAATAGATAGCACCACCACGAGATGGACTCGCAACTGGCTGACAAACTGTACTCAACAAGTAGTCCTTAATGGGTCTAGTGGGTCTACTCCATGGAGGGAAGTAAGCAGTGGGGTCCCACAAGATTCCGTCTTAGGTCCAGTACTCTTCAATATCTTCATTAATGACTTAGATGAGGGAATAGAAGGGGAACTTACCAAATTTGCGGATGATACTAAGCTGGCAGGAATAGTTAACACCCAAGAAGATAGACTCAAGATCCAGGTGGATCTTGACAGACTAGAACACTGGGCCATATCTAACAAAATGAAATTCAATATAGAGAAAAGTAAAGTTCTACACTTAGGCAAGAAAAACCAAAAGTACACATATAGACTGGGTGAAACCAGACTCAAAAGCAGTAACTGTGAGAGGGATCTTGGAGTCTTAGTGAACAACCAGCTAAATATGAGCCAGCAGTGTGTAGCAGCAGCCAAAAAAGCTAATGCAATCCTAAGTTGTATTAACAGAGGGATACAATCAAGATCAAGGGAGGTACTAATACCACTCTATAAGGCCTTAGTAAGACCACACCTAGAGTACTGCATCCAGTTCTGTTCACCACATTACAAAAAAGATGTTGAGACTCTAGAAAAAGGACAGAGAAGAGCAATCAGGATGATTAGGGGACTGCAGACTAAAATATATAAAGAACAGTTACAGGACCTGGGCTTGGCTAGTCTAGTAAAGAGAAGGACCAGGGGAGACATGATAGTGGTCTTCCAATATTTGAGGCGCTGCTACAGAGATGAAGAGGTCAAGCTATTTTCTAAAATGTCTGTAGGCCAGACAAGGACTAATGGATGGAAACTGGACAAGGAGAGATTTAACCTGGAAATAAGGAGAAACTTTCTGACAGTGAGAACAATCAACCAATGGAACAGTTTGCCCTCGGAAGTTGTGGGAACGCCATCACTTGAGACTTTCAAGGAGAGATTGGACTGCCATTTGTCAGAAATCGTGTCAGGTCTCCTGCTTGGGCAGGGGTTGGACTAGATGACCTACAAGGTCCCTTCCAACTCTGATTATCTGTTATCTGTCCCTTCTCTCTTAGGACTGCTGAGTCTATCTTATGCCTTCAAAAAGCCAACATGCAAGTGTCACAGATGCAGCTGAATCTAAATTTATTTTCAAAGCCAAATGTTTGCAAAAAGTTGCCCATTATTTTCTCAGCTTTGCTAATTAGGGAACTGTTCTGACTATGTGCTGGTGGCAAAGTGTTAATTAATGCTACAGCATTATAGTCTGTTGTAAACAAATTCAGGAGAAGTATGGTTGTGAGGGAAATGTGGAAGTATTGTCAGATTCAGATGCAAATGCCTCCATGTAACCCACACAGAGTCTCAAATTGCTGACACCACACTGCCTTTTATGGAGATGATATAGACAAGGATTTGATTGGCAAGCTAAACTGCCTCTTGAAAATGTATTAATTTATTAATATTCAATGACAGTCATAAGCAAATAAGCATAAATCACATAACTCAAAATGTAAAACCAGAGTTGAAACATGTTTCCAAGCTGTGCTTGTTTGCAGATCTGATTGCATTTACAAACAGGAAAATGAATGCATCTATCTTAAACAATACTGCAAAGTGCTGCTAACAATTGCATTCAAATAGCAAATGCAGGTGCATGGTGACCCAGTTAGCCCTTTGTTTCTAAAAATACCCATCTGAACACTTGTGGAACTTGGGAGAACAAACTGGAACAGTGGATACACTTCAGTACCCTGATTCAGTTTCCAGACAGATTAATGGCTGTTTTAATAATAAACTAACCATTGGTCCATATACACACAGCATGGAAAGCTATAGTAAACCAGATGAGACACAAGAAAACTACAGGAAACTACTGTAAGCATTTTAAAATAGCATGTGGCTTCCTGAAAACCATAGCTAATTGTAATGTAACTAATTAATATGATCCAGGAGTTGTAGTTCTGAGTTTAGCGCTGCCCTGAAATAAACAAATGAGTTTGGCCTTGCTTATTTTATACTATGTCCTTGGCCCAAGATAATAACACAAGAAAACAATATACCAAAAAGCACCCATCTATTTTAGCTAAAATGCTTGAAGAGATAGCAGTTCCATGTAGAAGCTATTGATGAAACAGAACATGTGCCTAACCATTTAAACAAATCCTTTTTTTCAGTTAAAGTGATTTTTAGTATTTTTATCCCTGGTCAACAAATATTCAAAGAAGATTTATTATATTCTACACTGTTTTCATTCTATTGCCATTACTCAGGAACACTAATTTATAATTGCTCATGCTTCATTCTTCTGATACTCTCAAGATTTAATAAAGGCTTTGAAAGCATTTTTCAAAAAAATTACACAATGAAGTTTCGAGGTTACAGCAAAAGATGCATTTGACGTACATACTCAATTTTCCAAAACTTTCAGCCATTGATCTTGTTGGTATTGCCAAACTGTTTATACTATTGTTCCCCATTGTGGTACCATCTAGATGTGCCAGTCTACGTTGCCAGAGTTCATTGCCAACATTAGTTATGTTCATACTGGCTGGAAATTCTGACAACAGGCATATAGTACATACAAAGGGCATATGCATAGATCTCAGGTGCATCATCATGTTACTGAGCAAATTTTTATCAATTACATGAAGACATTATTCACCCCTCTATACAGAAACGTGTTTGAGAAAGGTAATAATAATTCATTAATTATTTTAAAAATATAGTCCTCTTCTGTCAAATGAATAGGGAGTCTCCTTTGATTATTTCATGTTGGATGACTGATTACAGTCAGAATGTTGTGATTAGTACCTATGAGTGATCAGTGTCGATCAGTACTTGATAAGAGTTGTCTTATAAAACATTAGAGAGATACTTAAAATGGGTTTACATTAACTATGAAAACAATACTTGGCTATAATGCAGTCAAAGACTAAATAATATCAATTAGACCTTGCACAAAACCCTTTATTATGGCAATTAATCTTCAACCACTGATGCAGAAGAAGAGATGTTTGATGGGTTTTATTTAACATTGAAATTGACAGAACATGCCATATCAGCTCTGGACAAGATGGGTGGTGATAGATGATAGATAGATAGATAGATAGATAGATAGATAGATAGATAGATAGATAGATAGA
>BLBF01000053.1:7524849-7535537 GCA_015471245.1 Laticauda colubrina
AGATAGATAGATAGATAGATAGATAGATAGATAGATAGATAGATAGACAGACAGACAGACAGACAGACAGACAGACAGACAGACAGACAGACATCACTAGATTGCATACATGGAAATCACATTGACTATAGTATGGTAGAACAAAATGGAAGAACTCAGTTATGCCAGCAAAAGGCCAGAGGCTTATCATGGTTGGTGTGCAAGTTGCATATAAAGCTAACACAGAATGAAAAAAAAGGAATTTTGACCATATCTCTATATCCATGGAGAACATCAGTTATATCTTTGAAGTCTTAAACCACATTGATTAAGCAACCAGGGCAACAACCTACAAAGATGATGAAAATATTTGAACTAGGTTCCAATCTCAGATTGATATGCTAAAGGATGCCAATTTAACTGATTCAAAATGAAACAAGCGTATACATAATGGGGGAAATCTAGTTTAAGAGCACCATGTGTGAAGGATTTTGGATGTATTAAAGGATCACACACTGAACATGTCCCAAACAGTGTGCAAACAAGGCCAACAATATCTTGAGGAGTATCAAGGGGAGTGTAGAGTCCAAATCACAAGAAATAATTGTCTTGCTCTACTCTATTGTGATCAGATCTTATTTGGAATATTGAATTCAATTCTGTATGTCACAATTTTAAAAAGAGATTGATAAACTGGAATGTGTCAATTCATGTATAATATTATGCATTATACATTGGTAATATAATTTTGCACACCACCAAAATCATGCTTAAAATATTCAAAAACAAATTAGAACCCTACATGGAAAGGGGGGTGGCAGATGCTGAACATGGCTTTAGAAAGGACCAAGAAACAAGAGATATTATTACTCACACATTGAGAAGGCCAAAGAATACAAAACAGAAATCACTATGTTCTTCATAGTGATTACAGAAAAGGCTTTGATTATAGAAAAGGCTTTGATTGTATTAAACATGTCAAGCTGCAGAATGTGCTTAATAAAATGGGAATCGTAGAACATCTCACAGTCCTTATATAAACATTTACTCTGGTCAAGAAGCCTTAGTATACTGCAGAGTATGGTGAAATTAAATGTCTCCAAGTCAGCACAGTAATAAGACAAGGATGTACATTCTCCCCTTATTTATGAAACCTATATGAAGAATATACACTAGGGAAACCTAGATTAGAAGAAGATGAATCTGGTTTTAAAACTGGAAGAAGAAACATCAAGAACCAATAATTAGATTGATTGTACTACTTTGATAGCTGAAAATGTAAATGATCTGCAAGCTCCAGTAATGAAAATCAGAAAGCAAAGTGAAAAATAAAGATGGCCAAACTAATGACAACTAGATTTAGTATTGACAAAAATATACTGAAGGGGTGGAATAGCACTGCTTTTTAGGATCATTAATCAACAGTAAAGGAACAGTGATCAAGAAAGACTGTCCTTTGGTTGTGTATTAATGAAAGCCTTGGAGAAGATGCTGAGATGTGTTTATACATACAAAGATCAAAATTATACATAAAGTGGTTTTCATGTGACATTCTATGAAAGCAAAAATTGGACCCTGAAAAAGAAGGATCGACTTGAGTACTGATAATTTTGAAATCTCCTGAGAATAATGTGAGGGCCAAGAAAAGAAACAAAGGGATAATTGAACAAACAACCCAGAATTCTCACTCAAGGGAAAAATGACCAGGCTCAAATTATACATTATAGAAAAACTAGCTGTCTGGAGAAGTCTATGATGTTGGAAAAGGTGAAAGGAAGAAGTCAGCCAGATGGATAGAGTTGATTGCAGCAGTGATGACTTGAAAGAGCAGACAGGAACAGATCATTCTGGAGAAAATCAGTCTCTATGATTAACTAAAAGTTGACACTCACTTGATGGCACAATCAGTTAAACTAATATGGAAATAGATGCATGCTTGCATTACTCCCTTTCCCATTCCAATTCTATCTTGTTTTCCAAATTTGGTTCTTGTTCATTGTAAAGGTTCTTCTGAAGAATGATCAGATGATAAAAGTTATTGGCCTATGCACCCTTTTGACAAATGCTATTTAATAAAAGATATTGCTGTATACAGGAAAGCAAAGGTGAACCTCTTTTTAAAATATCTTGCTCATCTCACACTAGTTAACTTATATTCCATGTAAAGTAAGCAACAAAATGCCTGACTGCTTTTTTTATATACCTGAAATAAAATTGCTTTCAGTGCATCCACCTACTCCTCTTCCCATGTTTTGGCAATGGTGATGGAAGAAATTTCTGCTCATTTCTTCTTTTACCTTTCTTTCTTGGTACATGAAAGGCTGCTAAATTAGTAATTTAGATATTAGGAACCCTGGGAATTATAATTTTATTAGGGCTTCTTGCATTTATCAGGTGCTGTCCTCAGATTTGTATTTTAGAGAAATAGTCATGCTAACAGCAGCCCAGATGTCATACAGCTGGTAAAGAAGGAAGAGAGTAAAGAAATAAATATCCCCCCACCCCATGTCAGGGAATTCAGTTTCTGATGTATCTATAGTTGGCAAACCTGATCCATTTTTCTATCTAATGAAGGGCTGACCTACAAGGAAAGGTGGTCCATCAGCACTTAAAACTCTTTTACAGATAGTTTGAATCAAAACTGGATGCTCAGTCTTTTCTCTTTAACAATCACACTTTCAGTAGACAGAATCACAAATCTGAGCTGACACTGAGCATGTAGCAACTGAATGAATCTGCAGTATTTCATCAAATGAGGAAGCAGTAACTTCACTTCCTGTGCCACTCACAATTTAATGAATTGCCATATTGTTACAAATACAAAGAAAGTAGATCAAAAATGGCAGGTCAGATATGTTCTAATTTGTGGGCTCATTGTGTGTCCCTTATTACTGCTTCATTGCATATAGAATATATATAAATCGAATTTGAAAATCAATGTTTGGTTTGAAGTCAGTTTTTAGACTTCCCATGGCAAACTCAGCAGAACCTATCCAGATCCCAAACATGTTATGGTTAGATATTCACTAGGAAGAAGCCATTTTAAGCAGCCAATTAAACTTTATAGAGGGATTTGTATTACAGTTTAAATGTATTGCTTATTTTTTTGCCTTTCCCACACTTGGTACTTTGATTTGTTACTTCTCAAGCTAATGCAACGTGGCAATTGACATGTGTTGTACTATTATAGCATTATAATGTTAGTATTCTGTAAACATTTATCTGTCACATTGTTATGATGGACAAAACAATACAAGAGAGAGAGGACAAACTATATTTGTCCTTGGAGAGAGGACAAACTATATTTAATTTATTTTCCAAAGTAATATCTAACAATGGATTTGTTCACTCATTCATCCCAAGTTATCATTTACTTATTTAACTGCTTTGCTTTTCTTTTTAAAACTTGTATCCTTTCTGAGTGCTTTAGTATCAGGACAGTTCACATTACAATCTCAAGTACTTGTTTATTTTATTTTTAAATAACCAATAACCAATATTTTCTGGGTAAATTATCAATGATTACACACATAAATATACATGCATAGGAATATATACATATATACACCAATATATCCAAACATACAAAATATACAAACCTAAAGTTTAAAAACAACATTCATGGTATGTCAGGAAAAATAACAATGAGAAAATGAAAACAAATCAAAACTCAAAACATGTTGGGTCAAATGGATTAATCTCTAAATGGCCAAATTCCCAAATGTCCTTAAAAATGGCAGTAATTCTTTAATTAGAAGGTTGCGGTCAATTCTGGAAACAAAGTAAACTGTATCCCCAGGAAGGTAACCAAGGCAATAAAGGGCTTGCAAAATCTCAAAAGGAATAGTTGAGTAATGTTAAGCTTTGAGAACAGAATCTTAAGAGTGGCATAGGCTTAGCAGTCTAGAAATATCAAACCAAAAGGTTTTCTGTATTCCAAGGATATGGGATTAAAAGCAATGGGCAGAAATTGTGGAAAGATAAATTTTCACATAAGGACAAGTGACCTTAAAAAGAGCTGTTCAATAGTAAAATAAACAGACTTGAGTGATGGTAGACTCCCTCCATACTTGTACTGTAGATCCTCTATTGGACAGAATAGTAAAGAAATCTCCAAGATCTCTTTCAGAGCTGTATTATATATTTATTTTGTTGCACATTCAGCACTTTATTCAGAATTCAGTAAAGCAGAGTGAAAGTGATTGTCTCTTGTTCCTACTTTCCTTAGAATTCCCTTCATTCACTGAGGATGAAACAGCACCTCCTGACATTGCCAAAATAAGTTTAATATGCCTAATCTTTTATTTTGTCAGCCCTTTATAAGAGTGACCTTTATCACATACCCAATGTGGTGGTGGTTTTTTAAAAATGGTCTTTAATTCCACAAGAGGCACATTTCTTGTGTGCAGCATCTTGCATGAAACAATTCACACATATTAAAATCTACCAGTTCCCCGCAGTCTTCTACAAACAGTGCAGTTAACCAAAGCTGGTATTTATAGTTCTTGTCCCCTTCTATGTAGTTCATCATAACTAAGGAACATCCCAAAAAACAAAAACTACCCATCCTTTTAACTGGTTATGGACAAGTATTATGGAATCATGGAAGTGCTCAGTGATTTATAAAAATGCCATCTCATAACATGCACACTTTTACTGTAACACAAGAATGAGCTCTTGCCAGACTATTTTAAGTACGCTTGATGAAAAAAGTCAACTCTGAACTCTGCCAAAGCTATATTTAGCCTGGAACATCTCTCTCTGGGATTCAGACTCTATTTGGAAACCTTGTAGCTTGGTGAGCAGCCAAATCAATTTTTTTAAACAGACATCCTTCAGTGAGGTTTGTCCTCTCTATGTTTTATGATCAACTGCATTAACCTGAACAACAATCCCTTTTACGGTACATTGGTGCAATCACTGCACCAAATAGAAGAGAGGGTAATATAATAAGCATCAATTCCATATTAAAATGCTAACAAACATATAAAGAATTACTATTTCATACAGCTAACCACGGGGAATTGCCCTAATCCACTAGTATCTGTAGACAAATTGTAGATACACAGTTAGTGACTCTGAACAAGGACGTACATTATTCATCAACATCAGGAGACACACTTTTTAACAGGGCATAAAGGAAGATCTTCTATTAATGTGTTGCACCTAAATGTGCAGTTGCATTTTGTTGGAAATGATAATTACTAATTCTGTTTATGTATTTCTTTCATTAGATTATGGATAAAACTATTTGTAATACTAATTTATGTGTGCTTTTTACTTACTCAATACTTTTGAAAGTGTAAATGTATACTGTATACAAAAATGCTCACCAATAGTGAATTACCGTATCTACCAATCTGATGCAATTTTGTGAAGTAGAATTTTCCATATTTTGAGATCAGTGAAACAACAAGTAGATTACATGGATGATTCAGTAAACACCAGGAATGTGCATAAACCATGAAATAGCTTTTGCTTCAAATCCAAAACAAAGCAGCGTGATTGGCAAGCCTGCTGAACCTTTTCAAATCAGTTATAGTTCAATAGACACAAAACTGGGGACATTTTGATTATTCTGGGTTTGGGTTGAAATAAAATCTAGGAATGATAAAGTCATCTCTTGGGATAAATCATAGGGCAAGTGTGACATACATTCCTCCTCTCACTTCTCTGCCAGAGCGCCTGCCCCTAACCTTCCCAGCACCTTCCCATCCTTCTCCTTTTCTCTCAGCCACTGCAACTGCTCATATTTGCACACGCCATCACCAAGGAAACTCCTCAGCCTTGATCTTATCTTACTTTTAATCTCTCCAAGCCAACCCTGCTTGAAATTCCATATGTATACCCAAGCATCCAAAACACATTTTCATTCAGATATGGAACCAGGCCAGATATTCTGTGCATGGAATGGTTTGTCTATGGATCTTCTGTACATCCCCAGTAGATACTGTGTTCATCCTCTAAAGCTGATAGGCACACATAGTAAAAATGGAAAAACAAGAAGAAATAAAGATAAGAATTAAAAAGATAATTCTCTCAGTGGAGGTGGAAAGACAATGCCACATTGGGATTTTCACTATTCATTTAATTAATACTGATTTTAAACTGAACCAACTTTTCTAAGAACATAAAATTTTTCAGGATGGTCAAGCAGGAAGGGAAGAGATCCTCCCAAAGGCTTTTAGCAGAGGTGTACCTGAATGATAACTGAATCTCAGGTCACGGACACTAAGTCTGTTGATGGCTATAAGTCATGAACCTCTGTGCAGATTCACAAAGCACAGCATGGAAACCAATAGCAGGGAATATTTACTAGAAATCAAAAGAGCCATCAAACTATATGTACCAATAACAACTCCAAAACTAGGAAAAACTGATTACCCATAACAATAAGGAAGCTTCAATCCAAAAAGAGATTACTTTGGCAAAAAAACAAATCTGGTCACATTGCCAATTTCAAAAGCCGATACAAAAATCTATGCCACCAGATAAAAACTGAATGCACTAATTATCACATGAAACTAATTATCACAGGAAAACCTCCTATGCACAAATTCCACCTGTGCTTTCTACAATTTTGTAAACAACAAACTAAAGGATTCAAGGTCCATCCCACCCCTGATAGGACCTAATGGCAAAGACTGCAATGATGACATCATCAAAGCCAACCTCTTTAACACATTATTTGGCTCAGTATTTGTAAACAGCAATGGATCAAGCCCAGTACTTCCTAGTCAAACTGCAGACAACTACAATGATCTAATACATATCAATTTTACAGAAGACATTGTTGAAAAAGCACTGTGCAATCTAAAACTATCTCTGTCTATTGGACCAGACGGAATATGTGCCTACTTCTTAAAAAGCTAACCACTGCCATAACCAAACCTCTAAGCATAATCTTTGAAAAATCTTTCAGGACCAGCTCCTTGCCAAAACTATGGTCACAAGCCACGGTAATCCCCATCTTCAAAAAGGGAGACCCCAGCCTAGTTAAAAATTACAGACCAATCTCCTCATGCTGCGTCAGCTGTAAAGCTATGGAATCAATTATTAACCAATCCATTATCCTCCACTTAGAGACAAACAATCTACTCTCTAATAAACAATTTGGTTTCAGAAAAAGACTATCCTGTAATTTGCAACTCTTACACTGCAAAAAAAAAAAAATTGACTACACAACTCGATCAGGGCAAAGCAATAGATGCAATCGACATAGACTTTGTAAAGCCTTTGATTCAGCGGTAACAAATTACTCCTAAAACAAAAATCTTATGGTATCTCTGGACACCTACATAACTGGATAGAAGCATTCCTGTCAAACAGACAACAAATGGACAAAATTGGGAGCGCCCTATCAAATTCTGTACCTGTCACAACAGTGGTGTCCCCCAAGGCAATGTTTTAGGACCAACTCTCTTCATACTCTACATAAATGACCTCTGTGATCATATTAAGAACAACTGCATTCCCTTTGCTGATGATGTAAAGCTATTCAACACCACAGACAATACTACTACCCTCCAAAAAAACCTTGACTATGTATCAGAATGGTCAATCAAATGGCAACTTCAAATCTCAACAAATAAGTGCTCTGTCCTACATATTGGCAGAAAAAATCAGAAAATAAAATACAAGCTAAATCATCAAGACCTTGTTGAGGATCCAAACTTTGTCAAGGACCTTGGAGTACTCATCTCAAATGATCTAACTGCTAGAGCCTAGCATAGGCTCGAACTACATAGCCAAAAAGACATAAAGAGTTGTTAACCTAGTCCTACATAGCTTCTTCTCTGGTAATATCAGACTACTAACTGGAGCATACAAAACATTTGCTAGACCTATACTTGAATACAGCTCATCATCTGGAACCCATATCATGTATCTGATATTAACACAATTGAAAAAGTCCAGAAATATTTCATAAGAAGAGTTCTCTGCTCCTCTACCCATTGCAGAATACCTTAGACACCAGACTTGAAACTCTAGACCTAAAATACCTAGAACTACACCACCACCGGTCCGATCTAAATATAGTATATAAAATCATACATTGCAATGTCCTACCTGCAAATGAATACTTCAGCTTCAATAATAACAATACAAGAGCACACAATAGATATAAACTCAAGGTTAACTGCACCAAACTTGACTGCAGAAAATACAACTTCAGCAGCAGAGTGGTCAATGTTTGGAATACTCTACCTGACTCTGTGGTTTCTTCCCCAAACCCCAAAAACTTTAATCTTAGACTGTCTACTGTTGACCTCACCCCCTTCCTAAGAGACCTGTAGGGGGCATGCATAAGCATGCCTACCATCCTTGTCCTATTGTTTTCTGTTTTTTATTTTTCTGATAAGTATCTATCTCATGTATTCAAAACTATATTTATTCTTATACCTGTATTTTGTAAGCAATTGACAAATCAAATAAATACGAAATAAAATATTTGCTGCTTGTAAGTTTCTTGGAAGCAATTGCCCGCGGAACCAGATATAGGAATAGAAGGACTTTTTGTTGAATCAAGTAGGACTACTGTGAGCAAAATGTATTACAGTGCAATTTGTATCTCATAAATTCATGATAAAATGCTTTTTTGTTACAAGAATGAGCTCACTCATCGATGATTGCTTAGGAAGATACTGGTTATTTCATTTATTAGCTACTGTATGAAATGAGTACAGTGCAATGCAAATTAAATATACCTTAATCCCATTAACTAAAGCAGGCTGAAGATATTTTGCTTTTCCAGATGTTCCTAGAAAAAAAGCTCCCAAAGTCATTAGTTATTAGCCATTGAACCGCTAGGAATTATGGTTCAACATCTGGATGGCTACAGTCCTTATTCTTAGCTTAAATATATGGGACTGAATAGCATATAAGAAGCAAGTATACAGCTAATCATTGAGCTGCAATATTTAAATAATATATCAGTTTAAATATGTAAATACTTTTCCTCAAATGAAAAGGTATCAGATTAAAAAGGTTTCTTAAAAACAAAAAAACATAGAAAGGTAATCCTACCTAGGAAAAGGAATTTTGACTATTATTATATGTTCTGTTTTTTGGGGATAAATAAAGGCAAACTTGCAGAGTCATATATAAGTCATTGGGACCAGAGATTAAAGGCCCTGTCCCACTGCACTTACGGATGCAAAGAGGATGTAAAAAGTTAAAAAAAGCTTGCCATCCGTTGGAAAACGCTAAGCATCCGTTGTGTACTCACTGCATACGTGTTTCATACGCTCTATCCGTCAAGCATCCGTCACTGCGATTTCATCCATGCAAGAAGTTTTGAGCTGCACAAAACTTTGTGAATGGATGAACTTTCCACCGTGTATGATGTAAATCCGCGACATACGAGCAATAAACGTTCTATGTCCGTTTATCATCCGTTAAACGTCCACTGTATCCTCTCTGCATCCTCTGGGCATCCTTGCAACTCATATCCGCTGCAGCTGAAAACGGAAAGAGGGAGGAAACAAAAGGTACACGGAACGTCTACACAGCATTAGTAGCACGGAAATAGAAAGGATGAGCAGTGAACGGTTTGCATCCGATATACATCCTTGCGGCATCCCCTTTCTTTCCTTTAGGTGTATGTGATGCATCCGCTTCATCTGCAATGCATCTGCTTTGCAATTATCCCCCGGAACCTCTTTGGAGGTGTCATCCGCTTCCATCCACTAGGCTTCCTATGAACATCTGTTTAACATCCCCGCTACATACTATCCACGTCCGTTCTTTTCTGTTCTTTTCCGTTCTGTTTATGCAAATTTTCACCACTTTTTGGAGCGGATGACAACGGATGGAGCCACCCCTGAAATTTTCCTTGTCTGCTGTGTCCTTTATGCATATGTTTTGCGTCCGTCGGCCAGTGGGACCGGGCCTTTAGTCTTCCAAGCTTTTGGATTCTGCTGGATCCGATCCTTAGGGATTTTCTCTATGTGTGCACTAGGCTGTTCTGTACATAGTATTTATAGGGTATCTGATTGTGTATGGCTTTTAGTTGTTAATTGGAATGTTGATGGCCAGCTTTTAAGGGCAAATTTCCCCAAACTGGACAGCAACCCTCTAGCCTGTGCTTCCTAACCCTAATCCTAACCATGGCCAAATTAAGCATAATTAATAAACATAAAATTTGAATACATTAAATGCTTGACACTTGAGATTAAAATAGACTGAATAACATTTTATCTGAAGTTATAGAATAAATACATGTTGTATATGTTTAGATATATAACATAAATACATAAATACATGTTTAGAAAAAAATTAAACTATTTGGAGAAAAAATGTGTGTGCATTTTTTACTATTGATTTCCACAAAGTACAGACTAAAAGAATATGCATCCTTTCCATACTTTCTTTCAAATAATGATTGTGATTGTGGTTTCAGGTGGCAATCATTTTCTGTACCCTTAAGTTGCTCCTGAATTGTGCTTATACCAGCTTGACTCTATGCCAATTTAAGAAAAATACTATCTATCTAAGACTTTTGGCAGCAGCTTCAGTTCAAATCAGATTACAGGATATGATGACAACTTCCCTGTTGCTACCATCCTGATCTAGTATAGTTTCGCAGATACCTGTTTTCTTAGGCTTTCGCAGGTACTTACATGTGTGCTGTTTAGCTTCCTTCAGGTATTATCCCACGTCATTGTAGTTCTGTTAAAGTTGTAGCAACGTTTCAGCAGAATCTCATC
>BLBF01000053.1:7555775-7567883 GCA_015471245.1 Laticauda colubrina
ATAGATAGATAGATAGATAGATAGATAGATAGATAGATAGATAGATATAGAGATAGAGATAGAGAGATAGAGAGATAGAGAGATAGAGAGTTATAGAGATATAGATAGATGTTAATTGGGACACAGATTATAATCTGATCTCTCATTTCTTTTGCCTACAAATCTACTTTCAAGTTTCAAATAGTTGACTATAATTTATAACAACCTAAATGATTTGAGATAGGCTCTTTGAAAAACAATGTTTCTGTATCTGCCTGCTTGGATTGTTGAAGAGGGTTTTCACAAGAGACAGAGAGGATATTTACTCTAACGATTTATAATAGCATCTAGCCACCCTCCATATCAGTGATATATCATTACACCACTAACCGGGTGAAACTAGAAATAGCTTCTGCTTCAATTGCAGTTTTTTTCTGGTATTGTCCTAGTAAAACAAAATCCCTGGGTACTAATGTACCTTGCATTTTTCTGGTCCTTATAGTCTTCTCTGGTAAGGGGACTTTTAACAAACAAGCATTAAATTCAACTGCCTCACTTAATATGAAAAGCTAGTTACAGAATTGCAGTACAATATTTGTATTAAGAAGGCTCCCAAACTAGTACATTTGCTTGCTAGAAACTGGTTGTCTTCATACATGATCCATCTCAGCTTTTCTGATAGGATCTCATTTCTGTACTTTTTAATCTTTCAATTTGCAAGGATCCATTTAACTTTTCTGGACTGAAGGGTTTAAAAAAACATATTTGAATAGGTAGGTAGTTTCTTACCCAAACAGACCAGCTCTAATTCTGTTTAGTTGTTTAAAAAAAAGATTTATAATTATGTATTTTTGGACCAGACCCTCAAGATTAAGAGATGCTAAAATCATGTTTCCCTAGAAACCATAGAATATGGCAAATCTAGATAATTGTTACCCATCCAAGGACTACACTTGCACACACACACCCATTTTTAATCTCCAAGGGAGATAAAGAGCATGATTCGGTCATCATAGAAGGATTTAAAATATGGAAGATATTTTTTTTTAATTAAAAAAATCAAACATTTGTAATTTTCTGTTTTGTTTGTGAGGAATTTATTTAGACAGATGTGTTTAAATACATGTTTTCTTTTTAAAAGTTAGAAATGGATAAACAACTGGATATAAGCAAGGGAATGTACATTCCGTGGCTGAGTTTAAGCTCTAGTGAGGCTAACTTTTTAGTAGAGTTTCTTCACATTTGCTCAGCAGTGGTACTAGAAGAATCCAATCCTACATCTTTCTCTTTCTATTTGATGGTTCAGTGCTTACCTTATTGCCATTATGGAGTATCCTTCCCCCAGAGTTCAAAGGAGTAGTAGCAGGGAAAAAGCCAAGAGAAAAGGCTTGCTTGCAAGTTGCAACCTGCCAGTCAAAGCCTGCTATTTATTTCTTGTACATTCATAAGAAGCTTTTAGACAGTGAGCATTAAGCCAAGCTATATAGTAGGTGTAGTTGAAGTGGCCATTAAATCCTCAGTAGGGAATCCTACTCAGGCAATTATTTCAGGAACATTAGTACTTTCAGATCTTTGCCACCCTGCCTAAAAATCGTGACCAAAGACGCCAATGAATACCCAATAGGCACTGGAAAGCATGTAGCCTGGGTTGATGAAAAATAATGCTTTTCTTCAACTAAACGTGATTTTTTTTTCTCTTTTTGACAGAACTACAAAATGAATTGCTAGAGGGGGTGCAACCATGTCAGAAATATATGCCTTCACAAAGCGCCCTCACTCTTTCCTCCAAGCTTCGCAAACTGTGCTCTGTGTGCTAGGATGGAAAGTTTTGAAAGGGCCATGTGATCAATGGAGGCAGGGTAGGAAAACCCCAACAAGCTGTGTTCTTAATTTATTGGCTGTGTGGACTATTTCTAGGTATCCATATATTTTTGTTCATTATTTTAATGCAAAACATAAGGGGCTGATGATTAGCTTTCAAGACAACATACATTGCAACATGTATGGAAACTGGACCCAATGTCCATATAGCTTTCAAGTTTCATTGAGCCTTTTTACTGAATTTAAACAAGATCTACTTGTTTAAATCTACTTGTTTTGATCTACTGGGTGAACAGAAAATTTCAAGTGCCTATATAAGACTGTCAAACTCCCGGCCCACGGGCCAAATGTGTCATGTGCTGGCCATGCCCACACATGGTTTAGGAAAGGGGGGGAAAGTCCCAATATGCCATGTGATGCTGCTGTGATGACGTGAATTTGATATCCCTGGCCTACACAATTAGGTGAAATAATGGGCTAAAACATAAGGATCTCTAACACTTCAAAGTCTAAGCTTTTAATAGGCTTTTGTCCTTATTAATTAGCTGCTTTTTAATGTGATTTTAGGAAACACAAATTCAGATGTTTATAATGCATTTTCCTTAGTAAAGCCCATGTCACACTGCACCAACGGATGGAAAGAGGATGTAAAACAGAGAAAAATACTTGCCATCCGTTGGTTAACGCAATGCATCCGTTCTGTACTCACCGCATGCGTGATTCATACATTCTATCCGTCCAGCATCCGTCTACTGAGATTTCATCTGCTCAAAAGGTTTTGAGCTGCACAAAACTTTTTGAGCGGATGAACTTTCTGTCACGTCCGTTCTACATCCGCTACACATATGGGGAACAAACGTTCTACATCCGTTACATGTCCGCTGTATCCGCTCGGCATCCGCTGTGCATCCGCGCAGCGGAAAACGGAAAGAGGGACGAAGCGAAACGGATGTGGAACGTCCACGCAGCGTTAGTAACACGGACATAGAAAGGATGTAAGCGGATGCAGCTTACATATAAAGCATTAAAACGGAAAAAACGTTCATATAGGGGACGTATCTCGGATATTTAGGATGTCTGGAGGATGTCTAGAGGATGCAGAAGGACACCTAGCGGAAAACCGATATTTCCTATAAAAAGGGGGAGGAAATCACCTGGATTTCACTTTCAGTCCAGCAGCCCTGCTGTGCAGACCTCTTCAGCCTTGCTCTTGCTCTTGCTCTTCCACATCATCCAGTCATCTCCACCATGGATCGTCGCACACTCCTTTTGGTAGCCGCCATCATTCAACACCAGAACCAAGCCCTCTTCAGGCTCTTTCACCTTTTCTATGGGAAGAAAAGGAGGCGGCCAAGAAGTGTCTGGGTCCGATGATGGATCAGGAGAAGAGCACAGTTTGAACTGTATGACAAGCTGATGGTGGAGCTGAGAAACGAAGACACTCGTGCATTCCAGCACTTCATGAGGATGCCGCCAGCCATGTTTGACGAAGTTGTGGAGCATCTAAGACCCAGGTTGACCAAGCAGAGCACCAACTTCCATCCCAGCCTGGACCCTGGACTGAAGGTGGCACTGACTCTGCGCCACCTGGCCTCTGGGACTACATACAGGAACATGCAGTATGCCTGGAGGGTGACACACAACACCATCAGCATTGTGGTCAGAGAAGTGGTGCAGGACATCATCAAAGAATACGTGGAGGAGCTCCTCCAGTGCCCCACCACTGAAGAAGGCTGGAGAAAAGTGGCAGAACAGTGGTATCAGAGGTGGAACTTCCCCCACACCATGGGAGCCATAGATGGGAAGCACGTGGCCTGCAAAGCTCCAGTCAAGTCAGGGTCCACTTATTTCAACTACAAGGGCTTCTTCAGTATCATCCTCTTCGCCATGGTCGATGCTGACTACAACTTCATATACATCAATGCTTCAGGCAACGGGTCAGCTTCAGATGCCCAGGTATACAACGCAACCTCATCATGGGCTTCCCAGATCCAGACCCCCTACCCAACAACACACAACATCGTGGGTGATGATGCCTTCTCCCTCAGAACCTACCTCATGAAGCCCTACAGTTCCAGATACCTCACCCGTGAAGAGAGGATCTTCAACTACAGGCTGTCCAGGGCAAGATGGGTGGTGGAGAACGCCTTTGGCATCCTGGCCAACAGGTTACAGGTACTTCTCACCACCATGCAGCATTGCCCAGAGACCGTGAGGAACATCATGGAAGCTTGCTGCATCCTGCACAATCTCATGTGCACCTGCTACCCAGTGTTGCAGAACAGGCTTGTGGACCGCTAACAAGGCAATGGGGACATGGAGCCTGGTGAATGGAGGCAAGGACTAAACCTGATAGACACTGTGGATATGCCAGGCCCCAACAGAGCTTCACGTGAAGGGAAGAAGCAGCACAACCTCCTGAAACACTGGTGCAACTCCGCAGCTGGAGCAGTGGAGTGGCAAGAAAGGATGGTAGATGCTTAATGGATGCTTCCTTGAGTCTGTCTCATCACACTGATGAGATTGGGCCATGTATGTTGAGTGGCCCTACAATGAACAGGGCATTTAATAAAGAGTTGTGTTTATGTTGAAATGTGTTGATGAATGATTAAATTGTTATTGATAATAAAGGGCCATAGGTGTGGCACCTGGGAGGATGGACCATACAGTCCCACTATGCTTGCACTGGAGGCTTATCTATCCCACAGCTATTACCCATCCCACAGCTATTACCCATCCCACAGCTATTACCCATCCCACAGCTATTACCCATTCCATAGGTATCCCTGCCCATCCCACAGCTATCCTTACCCATCCCACAAGCATGCAAAGGCTTAAACCATTTCTAAAAGTTTCCACCAAGACTTTATTTAGTAAAAGAACTGAACCAAGTGTGTGAAGCAAAGATAACCTTTATTAATAACAAACTATAGGACTTTATTTAAAAAGCAAAATGAACCAAGAAAAGTGTCCCAAGCAAAGATAAAGTCAACAGGTAACAACCCAGTCTCTGGCACTCTTCTCAGTCACTCTGAGGCATGCCCATGGTCTCAGGGGTGAAGGCATCAGTCGGTGGCATCTGTGGCGTCGGTGGCATCTGTGGTGTGTGATGTACCTGTGCCTGGACTGGGAAGGGCTGCCTGTGCTGCTGGAACTCCTGGTAGCTGTAGCCTTGGTTGGTGAGGGGCTGTTGAAAGCCTTGGAAGGGCTGTGACATCACCTGGGGTGGAGGAACAGACCTGGAGTGGGTCAGAGCAACTTCAGCTGGGCCTGGAGGGTGGTGCAGAAGACCTGTGATCCTCTCCTTGATCACCTGGTACTGGGCTTCGGGCATTTCCATGAGGGTCTGGTTCACGTAGGTGAGGAAGGACTTTCTGTTAGAGGATGGTATGTCGAAGTGTACCAGCTGAGAGAGGAGATCTACGCTGCTCTTGATGGTGTCCCTGATCTCCAAGAGGATAGTGTGGCTCTGCCCCTCTGGTCTTCCTCTCTGCCTGCTTTCTGTGGAGGTGGAGCTGGGGGTGGGGGTGGGTTGGTCTCTGGTGGCAGCGGCCTCTTCTTGCTCCATCTGCACCAGGGGATCCTCCATGTGCTCCGGTATGGGGAGTGCAGCTGTTGGGGGGGTCTCCATCGTGGGGCACTCCAAAGATACCTGCCTGGACACAGGAGCTGGCTCCTGGCCAGAAGAGGACTGGCAGTCTGTGGGCTGCCTGAGAGAGAGGGTTGACAGAAGGGCTGCTCCTCGGTGATGGACCTCACCCTCCAAGAAGCTGCACTTTGCCATGACATAGGTCTCCCGGTCGGTGAACTTGACTGCAGCCTGGCCAGACTTCTTCAGGTGCAGCTTCCCATACCAGGTGTACATGTGTTTCCACCACCCCAGGAGGACATCCAAAGTGTAGCCCAGGCTCTCCGCCTTCTCTCTCCAAGCCGCCTGTTTCCGCTTGGTGTCTCGATAGAGCCTGTGTCCCTTCCTCCAGAGGTACTCATTCTCCCTCAGCTGCGCATCCGCTTCGCTGTTATCCCACGGAAGCCCTGCTGATGTGTCATCCGCTTCCATCCGCTAGGCTTCCGTTGAGCATCCCCTTAACATCCTCGCTACACCCTCCTCACATCCGTTCCTTTCCGTTGTTGTCCGTTCTCTTTATGCAAATTTGGGGCACTTTTGAGAGCGGATAACAACGAATGGAAAATTTGCTTGTCTGCTGTGTCCTTTTTACATACGTTTTGCATCCATCGGCCGATGTGACCTAGCCTTAAGGACAACCATTTGATTGAATGAAGTTATGTGGATGACTTGTACACTGGTGTGAAGAGACTATAAAGTATTAAAAACCATTGCAATAGATTGAGAATTTACTGGCTGTGCCTGGAAGTTTTTCAATGTAGAGTACCAGCGATATTTTCCTTGATGTATTACAAAGTACCTCAGCAATTACAGGTAGGCACATCAATCTGTTTGCACTGTGTTAGGCTCTGGATGCCAAAATATGCCATCCACCCATCATGAAGAGGCTTCAGACCACAGAGCAGGTTAAAGATGAAGTGTAAAATAAAATAATCATATATCCTGAATGTGAAGGGAAACATTTTTAAAATAAATAAATAAATAACAACAAAGTATTTAATTGTGACAGCTGTTCTCTTTAGTTCCATTTGGGTTTGTGGTATTGGCCATTGTGCCAAAAGATTAGTCATCTGCAAAATTTCCTTGTGTGAAGTCCTGCGATAAACACATATGTGCTTAACAAAAGATGATCAACCTAGTGATACAGTGCCTTTGTAGAGACATTTATCAATCTACTTCAGATGGGCGTTGTGTCAAGGCATTATATAGAAGAATAAAGCAACAAAAGCCCTTGTAACACATGGAAATTTCACTGAGATAGTTAAAACTGATCAAGAGCTATTAACTGTGGAGGTTTATTCAGCATGGCATAAGTTGAAGACCAATTGCAGAATATTGTTGTCATGGAAGCAGGCTACTCTAATAGAATTTTTGTCTCTCTAAATTGAAATACCAGTTGTATTGTAACTAGTTTATATACAGTTCAAGAATGAAGGGAAACTGCAGTTGACTATTCAACCCACATTGAACCAATGGTGCTGATCTTTGGGGATGAACTGACACACGTGGAATTTTGAGAGGATGTTCTGGGCACTCTCATGAAATGGCTGCCATACGAGCCATTACTACTCACCAATATATCAGAATAGAAACCACCATTCACACAAACTCCCAGGGTGCTTTTTATAGTTAAACAAACATGTCTTTTCTTTGGACCTGTAACTACATTTTCAATCAAGGCATAGTTCTCAATAATTCCTCCTGGGAAATAATAATACAGGTAGCTCTTGGCTTACAACCATTCATTTAGTGACCATTTGAAGTTACACCAACATTAAAAGGTGACTAATGACCTTTTGCACACTTATGACTATTTTATTTATCAAATTTGCCACCTATTTCATGGTTCAGATAACCCTGAACAGGTTGTACCAACACCATTGCAGCATCCTGTGATCACCTCAAAATTTGAACGCTTGGCAACTGGCATGTATTTATGATGGTTGCAGTGTCACAGGACCATGTGATCATGTTTTGAGACTTTCTGACAAGCAAAGTCAGTAGAGAAGCCCGATGTACTTAACAACCATGAATTCACTTAAAAACTACAATGATTCATAAAACAACGGTGGCAAGGAAGGTCATAAAATGGGGCAAAATTCATTTAATGATTGTCTTGCTTCGCAACAAAAATTTTGGGCTCAATTGTGGTTGTAACTTCAGACTGGTGCTTTGTGTCATATTAGCTATTTTATTTTTTGCAATTAAAATATTACTTTAAAAATAAAGTGAGGGACAAGAACTCATGGGGTGTGTTGGCATCATGTTGGGGAGGTAGGCATAAAGCCCATATTCAGCTCTACTAAGCAGCAGAAAAACATATACTACATTGTGGCCATAAAAAGGATTCTATCACTTAAGATTACAATCTTCCAAAATCTGGCACTGTCCAAATGTGAGGCCCTTTTGAACAAGAATCCTGGGAGTTGAAATCTTGTGCATCTGAAGGATACTAATTCTGGGGAGTCTTTGTTAAGGGATATGGCATACAATTTTTGAATATTTCTATGACTTAAAAATTCCAGCAAACTCAAAGTAGAAAACAGATCACTTTCCTCATTTAATATTTTTTTCTCTACTTTAGTGAATGAGTTGCCCATCATATCCACTGTATTATATTTAAATCCCCCTTCAAAATAATTTCATATGCCTTTATTGCAGATCATTCTTGTTTTACAATTTCATTGCTCTGTCAATTTTATCAAACATTTTACTTATTCTGTTCAAAATCATAGCTAAAAGATATTCAAAAGTTTGCATTGAAGACTTTTATATAATGCAATCAACACAAATGTACACCATTGTTCTACATACACTGATGGTCTTAATCTCTCAAATATGCAAAAACCATAAAAATTAAAATAAAAAAAAATCCCCCAAAGTGATGAAGATACAAAGTATGGTCAAGCTTAATGGCCATAAAAGCTCCTTTATGAGTGCAAACTTGATATAGTCCCAACTCTCAGCCACTTCACTCATAAACTAATTGTAAACATGGCAGTTTCTGCAGCGTACTGATGACCACCAGCTGTTCGAAGTCGTGTGGATGATCTGAACTATTTCTCCCTTATTTCAGAAAGATTACACTGGCTTAGATCCAACATCACAATGGCGTTTCCCCTCACAAACCTGCCTTGCCTGCCAGTGAAAGCCACAAGGCATCAGGTCACCATAGTACTTATAGGAAATATTGCATCAATATTCTGACTTGATCCATGCTAGCAAAACTCTAATGAACAAATGTTGGGCACAAGAGTGATGAAGCAGTACTATGGCCTATGCAAACAGGGCCAATCCAAGATGTTCTGTCATCTGGGGCAAAGGGCAACATGCTGCTTTTCCCCAGTTCATAAAGAGAATCTGGCAACGTGTCCTCTACTACACTAGACATAGAAGATAAGTAGAGTACATAACTTTGTCTTCCAATAAAATGGAACAGCTGGGAGTCCAGTAGATTGCAGCTACAACACCCAACATCTGTGGCAATTTAGCATTAACTGTATATTAGGTTAACTAAATCATCAACTTCCCATTGGTTCAAGCCTCAGTGTGCTGTCTTTAGCTGATTTGGAGTATATCTCCCATGTTCTCCAGTCAGCATGGTGCTCAGCTGTAATTTTTACTTCCCCGCTTTTGAAGTGTACATATGAGAAAAAGTACAGGCATATATTTCTAAAATGAGTATAGTGCAATATGATTAAATATAAATAATGCAACATGCCTGAAATAGCATTGCCTTTCAACATTAATGTCTGCGCGTCATGGAAAAAAGAAGGGAGATTTTTTAAAATCTATTTTGGCATATTTTGTTTGTAGTGGTTGTTTTGTTCCTTAGGAAAATTTGACCTTTGCCATGGAGGAAAATGATCAGAGCCTTCCTTTGTTTTTCTAAAGAAACTTGACAGAAGGATAAAAGCAAAAGGGAAAACATTTGACTAGAGGACTCTTACAACACCCTTGTGGGCTGTCCTACTATGCCAGAATCTCCTCATCCAAAGTCAAAACAGTCATAGCTGAAAAGTTAGATATCATATTGGAGGCATCTTAGATTAGGAAAGAATAGATTCTTGTATTGGCCTTTTGATTGTTTCTTAAATCTCATATCTGAAAAGATTAGATAATGTCTGGTTTTGTACATCATATTTGCAAAGTTAATTTTAACCTTAGTTTATTAACTAATCCACAGTATCCAACTAAATTGGTTTACAGGCTGTAATTATTAGATTCACACACCATGCTAAGACAAAGCCAGAGTCAAATTAGACAAAGATCTTTTTAGAACTGCCTTCCTTCTCTCAGCAATATAAAATTCATTGTTACAGATCTGAGTAAGAATCTGCCCAGCATTGAGGGAGGAAGGTGTTCAGTACATGAAAATACTTGTCACATTGCTCTGTCACTCCATTTTATCTCTCCTGATAATCTGCAATCAATCATATACAGTATTCTTACAAAAAATATAACTCAAATAATGAGAATGCCCATGATTCATATCTCTTTTTAGTCTCATAATTTATACATATATGTGTGTGTGTGTGTGTGTGTGGTATTCAGCTTTGTTCTGGTATTTTTCCATGTCATTATAGTTGTGCTTTTAAAGTTGTAGCAACGTTTCGACAGAATCTCATCTGCCATCATCAGGCTTCTGTATTGAGTTCGTCTGTACATAATGATATGGGAAAATACCCAAACAAAACTGAATACCATACATATAAATATAAAACTGCGCGGGTATATGTATGTGGATCTTTGGTTATTCGAGTTTTCTCCCATGTAAAATTGGAAGTATTTTGGCGACATTTTGACGAAATCTCATTGGTCATCTTCAGGCTTGTGTCTTTGGCTATGTGTTTCTCGGAGTCATGTGAGCTTGCAGCTGTTTTTTCCTTTTAATTGCCAGTGGGGGTGTTACTTGACTGGGTGGGGGCTTGTCTGTGTTCTGATTGGCTGGGGGTGTGTTCTCATTGGTTGGCGGTCTGGCTGTGATCTGATTGGTTGGGGGGGTGTTCTGTTCAGGTGGGGGCTTAGCTGTGGTGGTAGCATCTTGTGTGGCTCTTATGGGTGTGGGTCTGGTGTCATTCTTCATGTTAGGTATTCGTTTGTTAATGAGGGCGGGTTTCCAAATGGCTGGTAGGCGGGTGGTATTATCTCTTTTATTCATGCTGTGTAGGCATTTTTCTATCTCTATGGCTTCTCTGATTATTCTGTTGTTGAAGTGTTCGGTTTTGGCGATAGTTCTGGTATTTTAAAGTCAATCTCATGGCTGAGGTGTTGGACCAGGGAAGAGGTTGGTTCTTCTTTTTTGATTGAGTTCTTGTGTTCTTCAATGCATGCACTAATTCTTCTGTTGGTTTGCCCGACATATGTGGTGGTACAGGCGGTGCAAGGGATTTCGTATAGTCCTTGGTTTTTTAACTCGATTCTGTCTTTAGGGTTTCTTAGGATGGTAGATATTTTTCTTTTTGTGCAGAATGCTGTCTTAATGTTGTGTTTTTGGAGGAACTTGCTGATTTTGTCTGTAGTGCCTTTTATATATGGGAGGAGGGCTTTGCCATTCTCTTGTTCTCTGTCTTGGTTTTTGGTTAGGGTTTGTTTTTGGATTAGGTGGGTAATCTTTCTTTGGAATCCATTGGCTGTTAGTACATTAGTTAGAGTATGCAGTTCGGTTTTTAGGTGTTGTTCATCAGCTAAGCATTTTGTTCTAGAGATGAGTGTCTTGGCTACGGAATTGATCTGTGCTGGGTGGTGGTGTGAGAGTGCATGTAGATAGTGGTTTCTATGTGTTTTCTTCTAGTAGATGGTGTTTTCCTAGGGCGCCATTGGATTTTTTGTATACTGAGATATCTAAGAAGATAAGTTGATTGTTAGCTTCTGTTTCCATGGTGAATTGTATTTTGGGATGTAGGCTGTTGAGGTATGTGAGGAAGTTGTTCAGTTTTTCTTTCCCATGTGGCCAGATTATGAAGGTGTCATCTACGTATCTGAGCCAGAGTTTGGGTTTGTGATCATATTTTTCTAGAGCTTGTGTTTCAAAGTGTTCCATGTCAAGGTTTGCGATGACAGGTGAGAGGGAGAAAATACTAAATATTTTTTAGATATAATAAAATACTAAATACTAAAATAAGAAAAAAATAAAATTGCCAAAATACTTCCAATTTTACGCAGGAGAAAACCCAAATAACCAAAGATCCACAAACATACATACATACATATATATATGTTTTTTTAAGTTTTCGCGGGTACTTACATGTGTGCTGTTCAGCTTCCTTCAGGTATTATCCCACGTCATTGTAGTGCTTTTAAAGTTGTAGCAACGTTTCAGCAGAATCCCATCTAGTTCAGTCTTTATATGTGTCTTGTCTGCCAGGCATTTGGTTCTGGTAATTAGTGTTTTCGCTACGGAATTTATCTGTGCTGGGTGGTGGTGGGATTGGGCGTTGTGGTAGCGGTTGGTGTGTGTTTTCTTTTGGTATATGGTGTGTCCCAGTGTGCCATCTGTTCTTTTGTAGATTAGTACATTTAGGAATGGTAGTTGTTTGTTTATATAAAGACTGAATTATGCACCCTGACTGAAGTATTGACAGCCAATGGCTTCCACAAAAACAAAATCACCAACTTGATCCACAAAAACATACCAAGACATAACAGAGACCTAGAAGATCAACAGATCCATGGAACAG